>CAJPEV010000606.1:0-105257 GCA_905338385.1 Darwinula stevensoni | reverse complement strand
AGTTGTGATCAATTGTTATACATGGAAACTGAAAGAGTCTCAGGATATCGAGTGTGCTGATCGTAACATTAAAAGAACATAATGAAATACCAACATGGATGATGGGAAATAATTGGGACAGCAAATTGATTTTAAGAAAATTTATAGACTACAGAAGGCAATTCCAAGAAATAGAGTATAATTCTAATCGTGTTTATTACAATCATGTTCTATCTAAGGTTCTATCTAAAATCTAAGGTTCATATTCCCGAGAGAAGAACAGATCTTAACGTGCACTGTATGAATTAATATGCATTGTCTTTCCAGTACTGGCAGTTCTCCATCCATTCCGGATTCGCAAGGGAACCAGACAAGGGAATGAATTGGCAAGGGTTAAAGATATTCTTGTGTTACCTGTATATGGTGCTAGCGCGAGGAGCAGAAGATGCTGCTGGATTGGAAGTTCTCATTGATAGCGTTCTCACGAATCATCGATGCTCCTGCGTTATCTTCATGGACGGTCTTCAGGAACCAGGTCATGTGAAAACTGAACTTAATTCATCATTTTCAGGTACGCATTTAACCCAGTTATATAGAGTGGTTTAAAAAAAAAGCTCTACCGTTTTCCATGGAAGACACACAGTTTCATATATGTAGTACAAAAATTACATTGGATATGCGATAGATATATTGACAATTATAAGGTGTTGAAATACATGCGAGCTTTTTTTTTCAGTACTCTTGCCTAAGCCGTGCAATGCCCATTTATAGGTGAAATAAAGGTGCTAAGAGGTGGATCATTCCACCTCAAGTGAGGTGATTACCTGTGCTCGACCGTCTCAGAATTCAATGAATTTTTCAACTTTAACTTTTCAAGGGACAGTTGAATTCAGCTCATACTTGACAGAGTGGCTCATGAGTCTAAGGGTTTTTTTCACTTCCGCAAGATGGCGCTGTATCGCGATAGAGGGCGCTGCTCCTGACCGGGTGACCGAGGGTGATTAAAAAGGCTCCAGTTTTCAAAAGGGGAGAAAGTACGATTCGTGTATTCGAGTAAAAAATATTAGATTCATAAGCTCTTGATATTGGACATATAGGTGTTCAGAAAATTGTTTTTTTTTCCTGAACAATTATTTGAGGCATGTATTGTCCTGTTACACAATTTACAGGTGGAGCATTACATATTTTTTAATCACCCTGTCAACCGGTCAACAGCAGCGCCATCTTGCGGAAGTGGAAAAAAGCCCTTAGACTCATGAACCCCTCTGTCAAGTATGAGCTGAATCCAACTGTCCCTTGTAAAGTTAAAGTAGAAAAATTCATTGAATTCTGAGACGGTCGAGCACAGGTAATCGCCTAACTTGAGGTGGAATGATCCATCTCTAAGCACCTTTACTTCACCTTTAAATGGGCATTGTACAACTTTGGCAAGGGTGCTGGAAAAAAGGTGGCAGGCATTAAACCCCTTGTAACTGACAAATATCAATTGCGTACCCGATGTAATTTTTTGCTGCATTCATGAAACTGTGTTTCTCCTATAGAAAACGGTAGAGTGTTTATTTTGAACCACCCCATATAAAAATCACATTTTAAAAAAGTATACACATTTGGTAATATGGAAAAGTAATACAAGTGATCTTAAGGGGCTCATATCTAAAGTAGACAACCATGACAAAGAGTGCTTTCCAGATATTGTGTCTACATTGTTGCGGATGACAATGAAAAAGAACTATTAATGATAAAACGATAAACAAAATTTAAAAATCTAAATTGCATTTTTAAAAGCAGCACAGATTCATTGCAAGGATGGAGCATTTGGAGTGGAAAATGGACAGGTGAGGAACATGGGAAACAGTTCATATTCCCCCGTATTACTCCTAATAAGGAAGTAATACAAAAGGTATTATGAGCTTTTGTTGCTGAATGTTGCTCTCTTGATGGTGTTTCCTCCATCAGAGAAAGCTGTTTTACTCGCAGATGTTCTTGCCCTATCAACATTTAAAAAGGCAAAGTCTCCCTTTTTCCCCAATATTTGTGACAAATTATTACTAAATACTTTTATTCCACCGTTTAACATGGGAGCAGCATGACTTACTGCGCGTTATTCGGTCTATCACGTAAAATCGTAATCTAGGATAGTCTGTATCAGGTGTGATAGATTTGATGAAAACGTTCGAACTCTTAAACTTCTGAGATGAATTTGAAAATGTCATCAGGGTAATAAGGGTAACTCCTATAATTAGGGTAACATGGCCATTAAACTGTTCACGGTTTACGCGTGTTTCAAACTAATTTAAAGTCCGGGCGAGCGCGGGTTGAAATAAGTCGAAGCAGAACATTTCGTGCTTGACATTTTGCTCCTTCTTTGTCAGTTTCACTGTTCCTGGCAACAGTCCGCGAGGCAGCGTTTTTTGAACGTCATCATTCACTTGTATCCACTGACTGTGATTCCAGAATTTCTCTCTCTCTCGCACGTTCAGTAGATCGCGCAGCATAATAGTTTAAACTTCCCAACTCTTTCGAGGCATTATAAGAATGCAAAAATTTTAATAAGTATAATATTGAAGCAGCAACTAAGTGCTGCAAACAAACATGAAGCATCGTCTTAAACCGGCGACGGGACTGGTAACGCGATAAAGTATGACATATAATCCTTGCCAACAGTTACCATAGCAACAGCTTCCGTAGCTGAGAACACGTCATACTCTCATTATTGGTAGTGAGCACTTCGCTCGGGAAGATATTCAGTACAATGCTATTCTTATCGCCGAAATTATGCCTCGTTACGTCAAAATGGTAGAACTTTTTGAACTCTCGACCCATTAGTTATCGCCACCAGTTTATAAGATTTCGAATGACACCTATAGTTTTAAACCAAGGCACACAGAACGAATTTGGAACTCTCAGTAACCGGACCGGATGGAGGGTGTGAGGATGATTCCCATCAGAGACTCCCCATTTCCCTTTTTTAACAATATCCAATGAGTTCCATCGCGGAACATTCTAAAGCGACACAACTTTGACATTTCAAACAGACATGCTTTTAATTACGTATTGTCTTTAGCGAAACCCCCATTCGCCTGTATGCAAATGTTCAGGGAGTCCCGCTTCTTAGCGTTAAAGGGAGACCCGTCGTTCTAATTTTAGAACTCCAGGTAGAATAGGGAAGACTTGGGTTTGGCCGGGATGTGGATCGGTTCGATAGGACCGATCTGACCCGTGCATCGGGCGTGAAGCGAGATTTACAACCTAGTTTCCGGTCGGGTGCAAGAGAATGCATCATTTGAGACTTCGAATTCTGAAGCTTGAAGGGCACACAGGCCGATCCAACAAGACCGATCCGTTCGGCAATCAAGTTTCATGTCGAGTGCGGATCATGACGTGCGAGCACTTCGCCGAGAAGCGCCCTGTATTACGTTATTCTTATTGGTAGAAATGTGGTCTCATTACATGAAAATGGAATGAGTCTTTTTCTTACCCTGAAGTATCTTCTCCGGTCATAGCTTATGATTGACATCTCACTCCTGAAAAGTCCGTTCAACCGCTAAGGAGGAGTTTCTCCGGAATAACACCCTGGCGAAGACAGATTATCCTCTCATGCATTATGCATATGCCTATGGATGAGACACCGGGATGACAGGCCGTGCATCGATTTTACACAAGCGTGGATTGCTTGAAACTGACTTGAGCGCAATGGAGCATTAAACCTCCTTTAGCGCCGCTGAAGGAGGTTTAACCCTTTCGGCGTCCCTCCCAGATGTATGTGCGCTCCCCACGGTGTCCACTTTTTTTGACATTCGCCGAAAGTACTAGCAATACTAAAGCTATTGAATATAAACTCACCAAACTTTCATGAAAGACTTTAATTTCATTTCATACACTAATGACAAACTTTCATGGAGCTTCTACAAGTAGATTTGTTACGAATGCCAATTTCGGAAACAATCATCATGATGAAGGAGAATGTTCCCTCACTTCACACACTCAAAGCGTGTCTCTCTTCTGCTTGGGCACGCCCTGCAGCATCTTATTGGCTTTTTTTTTGCTTGCAGTTGGTGGAACATGTGTAAGAATGTGAATCTGAGACGATGTAAGTTCTCTTTTTCTCTTTCTTTTTGCTGTACCAGGGCTGGGCAAGAGGATTTCCTTCTCCTTGTACTTTTCAATCATCTCCCTGATGAGCTCGGTGCGGAAATCCAATAATGACCTTATTGGAGTCGATGATACAGCCTATCTTGTATGCTTGGAATACACATATATCAATCATGCGCCAAAAGAACTTGTGGTACACAAAAAGAAAACACGTTCACAGCGTATATTTGGACTTTTGACCCAATAAGTATCACCTCCAGGTCATGAGCTTTCGATTGGCATCTCAATTATGGAAATCCTTTCATCCGTCTAGGAAGAGTTTCCCGGAATGACAGACACAATGAAAAATTGGCCTCTACTGTATATAGATGAATGAATCTTCTAATACTTTAATTCGAAGAGATCAAAAGTTGCGGCGGTGGTGGTGGCCGTGGCTGTCACCCCCAACGCGCAGGCCTACATGCAATCCCATTCTGGATCATAGACCAGGCCTACAAGGCTACGCCTTTCCCGGCTATCTTATACTTTTAATTCGTAGAGCCCGAGAATTATGGTGGTTATCACCCTAACGCGCTAGGCCTACGAAACAATGCCACTTCAGGCCATGGGCTAGGCCATCCACACCTCAAGGCGCCAGGTCCATGAGGCTATGCTATTCTAGGCCATAGGCTTGGCCATCCAACGCTTATAGCGCCAGCCATATCAGTCTGAGCCATAGACTTCCTACTTAGCTGTGTCAATCAAAGGGTGGTAATAACTGAACGCGTGCCACGTTTTCACTGATCGAATGCAAGTTCTCCAATTGAATGCATTCTTTGCTCAAGTATTTTTTTCTGTATTCTTTTTTCCCCGTTAGGTCAGGCGTGGCGGTTCGGGACATCGCTTCCATGCAATAGTTTTCTATTTGCGTTTCAAGTCATGGCCGATTTATTTGAGTTTTCTTGATTGATGAAATCAAAATAATAACGGAAGTTCTTTGTTTCATACGTCGCGCAAATGGGCCGCTCCTCTCATCAAAATGGTGGCGATTTTTGCGAGGTGAGGTTGAACGTGGAAAAAAAAATGTTGAAAGAGGTCCCTCACGACGGCGATGAGGCATTTGTTGCTGGTTAAAGACGGTTGGTGCTGGCGCGGAAATAACGTTTGCCGTTGCAGTTGCGGTGCGAAGTGCCTAAATCGGTGCTTTAGGAGGTGCTAGCCGTAATGGCTAGAATCACTGATGAACAGGGGTTCCACATAGGGAGCGTAAGGCTGATAAGCAAGAGGCAGTGAATGCTGGGCTCAGAAATAGGAGAGCCATGCAGCCTGCTGGGCAACTTGATGCAAGGAACGCAGCACTCAGGTGTCGAAAGCCGGGGGACGGCCGGGCATTGAACCCGGACCTATTGCTTGGCGGTCAGGTTTGCTACCATTACACCACGGAACTCGGGACATTTTGTCAGGCCTCTCCATGTCATCTCAAATCACTGCAGTCGTCTGTGCAGCGAGCACTGTCAGGCTATACATTTTGCTATAGGGAGGGGAGAGTTGTTTCACATTGCTGCCACAACGGAAAAGTGCTTCTGCTACAACTCACACTTAACGCTCACACTGTTGGTCACTGGTGCTAATGTGGAGGCGAGGCATTTCCAGAAATTATTCGTTGGTATTCTGCTGCACATGTACTAAATTCCCTCTATGTTAAAGTCGAACAAGTTCTTGGAAATGGCCCTTACTGTTTCAGAATCAATGGTACCTGTACCATAAGCTAATGCTAATAACCCATGAGTTAATCGATGATGCAAGAGCATTGAATGTGCTGGAAAGAAGTTGTGGTGGTGGCTATCTCCGCAACGTGCGATGCCTATGATACTAGATCATATTAGGCGATAGGCTAGGCCATCTACCACTCAAAGCGCCACGTGAATTAGGCTATGCCATCCTTGGCCATCCAACGCACTTAGCGCCAGGTCCATCAGGCTATATCAGTTTGAGCCATAGGCTTTGGCTCATCCTTTTATTTCCATAGGCTTCATACTTAGCTGTGTCAAGCAAAGGGTGCTACTAACTGAATGCGTGTCACGTTTCACGTTTTCACCGATCGACTGCAAGTTATTCATTTGAATACTTTTTTCTGAAGTATATTTCCTGTATTTTTTTCCGTTAGGTCAGACGTGGCGGTTCTTGCCTTCGCTTCCATGCAATAGTTTTCTGTTTGCGTTTCATGTCATGGCCGATTAATTTGAGTCCTGATGATTGATGAAGTCAAAATAATAGTCTAAAAAGTCTCTGCTTCATATGTCGCACAAACGAGGTCCACCTCCCATCAAAATGGTGGTAATTTTTGCGAGGTGAGGTTGAACGCGCAGAAGAAATGTCGAAGGAGGTCCCACAAGACGGCGATGAGGCATTTGTTGCTGGTTAAAGACGGTTGGTGCTGGCGCGGAAACAACGTTTGCCGTTGCAGTGCGATGTACCTAAATCGTTGCTAGCCGTAATGGCTAGAATCAGTTGTGAACAGTAAACAAATATACGTAGGGAGTGTATGTCCGCTCAGACCGGTGAACAGCAAGAGCCAGCAAATGCTTAGCTTCGGAATAGGAGAGCCGTGCAGTCTGCTGGGCAACTTGATGCAAGGAACGCAACACTCAGGTCGAAAGCCGGGGGCGGCCGGGAATTGAACCCGTACCTCCTGCTTGCCGGTCAGGCAAGCATTGCTACATTGCATGGGTTACTATTACACCACGGAACTCGGGACATTTTCCCATGCCTCTTCGTGTCAACAAAGTTGGGAAACATTGCCCCAGGAAAATTTGACACTAAAAGCATAAAAGTCTCCATCGCTTGCTTCCATGAGAATTGTTTTGCTGACGCTGAGCAACATTGCTTAATCTGTTAGGACAACGAATTCTCTCAGAAGGCATTTTTATTGTTTCGTTCACATTTTCAGAAACTCACTTACATTGTAAATTAACCACTTTCCTTTCCTTCATCGCATTTCTATGTTCTTTTTTTTCCTTGAGAGGGCGGGTGAATATGGACTATGCTTTCATTTTCTCTTGGTCATCACCGTAATAAAAAATGCTGCACTCTCGTTAAAGAATGAATTTCAGTTGCAATGGAGAATTTGTAGTTCCTCGACTCTTAACCCTTTCCACTCGTTTGTCGAGTTGAGTTCTTCAACGTTCGCTGTATTGCGAAAAAAAGCTGAGTTGAATGGGTTTACGTGTTTCAGTAGGGTCAGGACTTGCGCCAATGTTCTGGTAAGGGAAGGGGGAGGGGGGCAGATTAGTGGGAGAGAGTGGTATCAGTGAGAGATTAAAAGGTGGGTGTAGAGGCTCGACTAGGGGGGTCGGGTCTTATATGTCGTATTGGTAATGGGATTTTAAAAATCGCTCCAACCGATTTCTAGGACAATGGTGAGAACACGACATTAACATTCAATCATATCTCAACATCCAAACTCTCAACTGCTGGAAAACATCGCTAGATCACCATGGTGAGATGTATACGACGGGAAAGATGTGATTGCACTAATAACCTTACTTCTAGCTTCTTTGGATGCCTATCTTCGTGACTGATCGAAAATGTAGTACATAACTTCGAGTTTGAGCATGTCACCTTCATCAGAGTTACTCTTCCAGTGGTCGGGAGGAACGACAGCTTCAAGACGATGCGAAGCCTGACAAAGAAGTATGAGGGAAGTTGGGTGAGGAGTTGGGATGCACTCAGAGAGACTTCAAAAGGGGAGCAAGGAAAATGTCTCCATGTTCTTCTCCTCTCCAACCCGATGATCTTCTCCCTTTCACAGGTCCGTTTCCATTTCCATATTCACTCCCTCTTGAGATAAAATATATTTCAAGTCGTTAAGTGTGAATTTTGACCTTGTATATCGCTGAATTGTTTATCACTTCAAGATGTGACATAAGTAAGGCGACTTGATTGCCTTGTGTCATGCATTTAGCATGACACCTTTGTAATAAGACATTATTGCAGAAAGAAGTTATAACACATTATTACAGGATTTCAATTTCTTTACAGATAATTTCAGAAAATGAATCTACTCCCAATAACTCTATGAAATGAAATTTGCAAAAGCCCAATCGTAAGAGGAATTCACGCTTCAGTTCGTCATGTGAGCACGTGTATTAGCACTTCGGACGTGACGCTCGCCAGTGGAGGGAGAGGGTGATAAGAAATTATAGTGTACATCTTACTCAAGATAGTTGTTGACCTCTAATTTTGGGTTTGTGGCAGTGACGGCATCAAAATATCAAGCAAGGGAAACAGTTGTCAAATATCTTAATATCTAAGTCAGGAGGAACTGGTCATGATAAAAGGGTTTTCTGTGAAAATGTGAAAGTACTAATGCACAAAGAAGTCACCATTTCACAAATACAGCTGAGTCCCATTCTCAAAGAGGTAGGGATGGTAAAAGAAATTTTCAGTTTCCATTGTAGCAAAAGAAAATGAAAACATGAACCATTCCTCAACTCATATTCCACTGCATGTTCGGGGCAAGACGATTTGTGAAGTGGTTAATATTAGATGCAGACGATGTCTGGGCGAGTCGGAGTGAAATATTGATAGTTTAAAGTCATTTCTATTCGTTTTTCCTTTTCTTAATCGCATAGGCACGTTCACACACACAAACACGCGTGCGCAGAAGTTCAGACGGGATCCATTATCGATATGACCCTTGTTGAAAAAACCTTGAGATCCTCAAGATGCTTTGGAACATACATCTCATAACGCCTGACAACGACCTCGCAGCACCCTCATAATCCTCATGAGAACTACACGAGCCTGATTAGGATGTTGACAGAACTGATGATAATGTCCTGGGATCTCATGAAAAATTGAGTTTTCTTCCGTCTCCCTCAACGCGAGTGATACAAAGAAATATAAACTGTTGAACATATTCAGGTCGTACCCATTTCCTATCTGGAAATATGAGTGTATGTAATATCTGAGGAAGCGGAGGCTTAAAATATTTGGCATCCGGTATCAGAATATTCTATTCCTTCGCTTATCCGAAGTCAAGATATTAACAAATCTGTAGGAATGGGTCAAATCATCATTCAGTCCTGAAGACTTTTGGCATTTCCTTCCCAATTCTACGGATTCCGAGGCGGCTCTCCTCTCCCAGTTGAAGAACATGCCCATATACATCGATTCAAATATCTTCATCATCCGACGGGACAAATTCGAATCTGAAGATGGGCCGGTTCCTATCCATGAAGCTTACAGGAAGGGACAAAACATGCCACTGATTCACAAGAAGGTAATTTTTTTTAGTGGGTTGAATAATTTATTTCTCATTATTTTAATTCCAATGAATCGTTTTGATTATCACAAACCTAGATAGCCATTTGGAACTGGACAATAGAAGTCGTTACGGAAGAAAGCAAGTACAACCGACGAAAAGATCTCACAGGAATGAATTTCAGAGTAATTTACTTTCCGGTGAGTTGCTTTCTTCTGTCCTTGCACATGGTGGTAAGTCTTTTAGTATAAAGCACGTTCATTCCAGTTCGTCCAGTCAATTCAACTTCTTGGGTCGCGATGGCAGTTATGAATCAATTCCTTTTTTTATGCTAAACAGGATGAAAATAAGACTGGCTGAGATGATCTCTTCGTCTTTTTAAGCACCGCATAAATCAGTACATACTTTTTTTTAACGTTACGGTTCACAATTCTTCAAAAATAAATCCAGACGGTGCGCGAGTAGAAGGAGAATTTTTGGCGACAACTAAGGAGGCTAGGAGGAATGAGACAGGCAGATGCACGTGCACGAGCTGTCTCCAGTTCAGATCCGTAGTAGCTCCTTCCCTTTGTCGCGAGGGACTTCAGGCACATGCGTCCTCCAACTGACTGCGTGCGGACGATTCAATGCAAGTACCACTTGTCCGAGTCGTTCTCATCTTCCAAGCCTCTGTCCTTCGATAAGAAAATTTCTAAATCAGAATGACATACGTATTTGCTGTTTCTCCGCGTACGGTAGTTCTATCTATGGGCTTCATGGAATACCTTACCTATTTATTTTTGTATGCAAATTGCTATGACACGGCGGACGTGAACTTCATCTGTTTGGAAATGGAAAAAACTGCTGGATAGCATATTCCTGTCTTCACTCACAGGACTATCGCTAAGGAAGGCCCAGGAATATCTCTGAATCGGAATGCATGAGTCCCCGTGGTCGCCAAACGGTTCATTAGCCGAGTGCTGGAGAAAACGCAGTTACCTGGAGTTCTGAAGCTTAGAGACAGGCGCGCGGTGGATAGACCCTTCGGTCTGACGCGATCCCCGAATCAAGTCTGTAAAGTTCGGTTGGCCATCAAGTTTCGGGTCAATTCGATCATGATGCGAATCGGGGTCGATCGGGCCAGGTTTGAAAAATCAACCCTTCCTGGCCTCCAGTGGAAAGACGGATAAACGTTAGCTATAATTACTGTTATACATTATTATTATATACTTAGTACTATTCTAGTCTCGCAATCTCCTGACGTATCCATGCAACGAGATGCGGTGTTGTTACTGGCTGGAATACTTTGATTCTGTCGACATACCACTTACTTCTGGATATTTCTATGAGACTGCTATAAACATTTTTCAATTCTAGGGAAGTGGAAACTAATCCTTTCCTAAAATCTATTTTTTTTTACGAAAACAGGAGGAAAATGTACCCCTTGGTTCCGAAGTTGAGTGTATGCTTGAAAAACCGGGGCTGCTTCGGCACATCACAGCGTATGAGCGCATTCGCTCCGCTTAAAATCCGGTTGTCACACTTTTGTTGACGTCACGAAAGCGTGTACGCAGGGACTGTTGTCTGCTGGAATGCAGTCATGTCATCGAACAGTCATATTGTCCATTTCATTGGAATCAAGATTTTCTATATTGTCAGATCAAACTTCGATTTAACGCGTTCTTCCTATTTAATTTTCATCACATGCATGTCAGCAAGATTAACGTGACCTCTCGAGGTTGACAGAATCTGTGGGATATCGAGAGGTCATGAATTTACCACTTGAAGCCCGAAATTTTGAGAACATAATCCTCAACTCGGCAGCGGTCCATATCATCCCGCTAATGAATATTTTCCTGTCAACACTAACCGAAGGTTTCCAAACTCTACGATTGAATGAATATAGTTCCTTTGGAAAAAGTTCGATAAGAATCCATGAAAAAAAATTTTTTACTCAGATGTGAAATATTTATTTTCGAAATGAACGAGCAACTTCTAAAATACTTCCAATGTTTTCCGATTAATATGCCTTGCTTATTCCTAACGGCCATATTGCAGTTCAGCTTCCTTAGTTTTTTTTTCATTTTTGGTAACAGGCTTTTTGACCACCACTAAACAATAAGGATGCAGTGATAGTTGTCGTTCTTGACCCTACAGGTACTACGAGCTAAGGAAATAGCATATCGCTATGAGGAACACGTCTCCCGAAATTTGGTGCCCTATAGGTTCCTCATGATATCCTCTCCCCCCCAACTCCAGAGATGTCGATACCGTAATTTTGCCCCCATCCCATACCTCAAGAACCTTAGAAGTCCATGATGAGTCCACTTCTTGTCGTTGGCAGAATTTTCATAGATTTTTGGGGAAATGCTTCCTCTTATAGAATATATTTCAATAACTAAATGTATCTCTGTCTCTTGAAACGAAGGACTGATTGACCTCACTCAGAAAAGTGGCACACTTTGTTGCGCAACACAGAGAATAAGGCTTACTGCATTACTGAATACCATTCAAAGTCCTGGAAAGCATCTCTGAATCAAATATGAAAATAAACAACGACAGAATAAATAGCGATTAGCCTTGTATGTTGGAACCTTTTTTCAATTTTTAGCCACTCGTAATTGGTAATGGCTATCGCTGTGCGCTTTTTTGAGCTAATTAATGCATCGAATGAGCACATGGATGGAAAATTATAACAATATCCATTCGCTGGCTCTTGAAATACAGGTGATTCAGAACGTGCCAGCAGTAAGGGTGTGCCGCCAAAACTGTATGGGAGCATTGGTCTGAATTCATTATTGTACCTCATACTGGAATGCTGACATGATGCGCAAGACCAAGATAACAGAATTAATATTTCATGTTTGACACTTGGATGAGGTGTTCGAAGTGCCCGCCGTGTCATTCTGTGAACAGGCACGTAAAATTGATCGAAACCCAAATGCTGCAGTGTTCGCATTCTCCTGCGACGCGGGAACGGTGAGTTCCAATGCACGCGCCGAGTGCGGCCGGCGGCAATGGTCCGCCGCAACCTTACTTAAAATAAGCTCCTGCATCGCCGAAATGAATCAATGGATTTTCATACAACTTTGCGTGCATGTGCTCATTTGACGGCTTAGTCAACCCTCAAAAGCGCACGGCGATAGTTTAAACCTATTACGAGAAATAAAATAAGGTTCCAATTTTTTTTTTTTTGGGGGGGGGGACAAAGTGTGCATATTCCCATCTCTGGTAAGACATATCCTGCGGAAATACATTGAAATACCTGCGATTCTCTGTAAATAATTGACTGTTACTCGGAAAAAAAAATATATTTATGACTTGAGTAGTGCAGCCATATTGTGTCAAGATAAGTCTTACTCAGTGCATATATGTTTTAATGCATTTCCAACAAGGCATTCAAACAACTTTTTCGAACCTCTTTTTTTTTTTAAGAGCACACCGTACCTCATCTTTTCAAATAATACGGATGGAGCAGGGGGAATATTTGGAGAGACCTGGGCATTCCTCAAAAACATCATGAATTTCTCGTGAGTTACACCATCCATTACTTCATCGATTGCAATTATAGGCCCAATTCTTCCCATATTGTTTTTAATCCTGGAAAACCATGCATTATTTATATTTCAAAAAGGTTAATAGTTATTTTCATATTCCTGAGAAACCCACGAGTCAAATTCGATTGTATCGATATACTGCAAGAACAGCCTAATACGGTTTGATCACATTTCGATTTGTAATTCTGGATTCATGCGAAAGATAGTGTAATATATTGTGAGAACGAGGGAAAGCCACAAGCTCCAAAACTTATATCTTATTCACATCTCCACTGATGTAAACCGACGTTATTGTGCCTTTTCGCCATGTTGCTTGTTTAACTCCATGACCTTTCTCCCCCACTATTTCAGCTTCTGAGTGAGTCAGATTGTTATATCTTAGGGTGACTTTCAGATGCAGCAAAATGTGTCACGCTATAGGAAGTCAACTATCAGATTGCCTAGGGAAAATATTAATCATACTAGGAAACGTCTAACACATAAACATGAAAAACATTGGACAATTTCCTTCGAACTACTTGCACTGTGCAATATTTAAATGAGTGTCCTGTTCTATCACGAATTCCATATTATTAACTTTGTGAAGACTCAATGAGGTGTATCACATCATCACTTGTAATGTTCCTCTGGACTGCACACCCGCAGGCACTTGTATCCATCTTGCACAGAAGAGCTAAAGTTTCCTCTGCTCTACGCTCTGCATAAGTGCAAGAACATGTGAAATCAAATGCAGGTATTTCTTGCGCATGCGCAGTAATTACGGATAATGGAGAGGACTTACATTATTGCAGCTGTCAACATCTATGGATGTTCCATCTGTTGTTAACCATTCATCCCCTTCTATGAGTTCGTTAACAGTCATCATTTTCTTTGGTGACCGCGCTCACTGGGCGTCTTTACCGTGACCCATATCCTAGGAACTTGCAGCCATCATTAAATTCTCCGAGCCCAGTCCACAACATGACCGTAACATGGTGCTCAATCCCCCAAGAAAGTATTTAAATTTTCATGAATTTACTTTGTTTCGCAGTCGTGTCGTGAACACGCTTTTGATGCGCATGCAACCTTCGATATCAGAGACTTGCAAGTTTCCCGTGGTTAAAAAAGCATCACTCTCCAAAGTCACATATCCAAGAAACTAGGGTAAACTAATGTCCCAATAATAATAAAAATACAGACAACACAATTGTCCTTCAAATGCCATGAGTAATATTTACACCAAGTAAGTGATCTCACATATAACGAGACGGTTCCTAGAACAGACCCTCGTACTCCAATATTATGCCATGGACTTATGGACGTTTCACTTGAAATTCAGATATTGACAACATAAATGAATGACTTGTTAACATCTTTATTTCCTCTATGTCTGACGCAGATGTACCGATCTTGGATTCAGAGGTTCGAATGTGACAAGAGGAAAATTCAATGAAACTACTCAAATGTTCACCGGCGTATTGGGAATGCTTCAGAGAAACGAGGTCGACGTCGTCGTTTCATCGTTAGCCATCACCGAAACAAGAGCCCTTTACGTAGACTTCCTCCTACCCATCCACGACCATGAGTGAGATCAGAATTTCCACTTTCCTTAAAGCTGACAAGTGAAGTAACAAGTGTTTACGAATTCCATTCCAGTCCCCAGATTCATGTTGCGAAGATGTGGGATTCTCCGTCCTTGATGAAATACTGGAAACCATTTTCCTGGTCTCTTTGGATCACAATCATGGTGGCAATCATTGTCATTTCTTTCATCTCATGGTTCCTAAACCGAAAAGCGGTAGCTCTTGAAACTATCCACTTTCCGAACCATATATTTCTGGACCCCATCGCAAATTGGCTATTCGTATGGGGTGTATTCTGTCAACAAGGTACTCTTGAACGTTAACACATATTTATGCTCATATATTAAGCAACCTATCCAGTCCCTCGCTGTCAATTAACGTTATTACACAGGACTACCAGAGCAGCCGAAACATCATCTACCCCGTGCTGTTCTCTTCATGAGCGTCCTAGTAGGATTACTCATCATCACCGCTTACTCCGCAGTTCTCACATCCTTTTTGGCCGTTCAAATTCTGCCACTTCCGTTTGAAAAATGGCAAGACATTCTCCACGCCGCCTCATCTTGGAAACTTGGCATCTTGATGGAATCATCGGAATTCGAGATGTTTTCCAATGCATACAACGTCAGTTCATACTACGAATTTCCAGTTCCTTTTATTGAATACTTTCTTTGATAAAATGAATCTAGCTGCAATGTTTGAGAACAGAACAATACTATAGCAGAACACTAGGAAATTACTTGCGTTCAGAATACATAAAGCGGATCCGTTGAGAAGCTCCTCGAATATTGAGAAGTCAACAAATTCGGGTGTCCTTAAAGTGAATGTGGATTCTTTTTTTTAACTTTGAATTTAAAGTATTCATTTTCATTATATGCTTGTGGAATGACAGTCCGTATACATCGGAAATATGTCACATTTCTTATTTTAAAATCCGTGTTTTTCACACAGAGTCTTCATGAGCGGCGGAGATGGACTTTACGGACGATACGCATAGGTCGCGAAACCGGATACGAGTGCCACTCATTAAAAGTTCGTATTGTAGGCGTGAATACCCCCTTGGGAAAGGGGGGGGGGATGTGCAAGACATATGAACTTTCACTCGGGAAAACCCGCGTACAGCAATTGGAGTCCTGTGTTCCTCTGCGCGTAGGAGAGTAAATCCCAAGTGTGAAAGCGGCGAGATCCCATCTGGGTGGGCTTAAACAGAAAAGTTTATCCTTTCATCGCAAAGATGCCGCCAGTTGTTTCGTAACCATCCCGTTTCCATAACCGTATATTTCACTTATAGGCTTGCATGAAAAGTGATGGAAATTGACTTTACGGACGAAGCGGACAGGGTTATGATCGATAGGAAAAAGTGCCAATCAATAAAGGGGTCGGGATTCCGATAAATGTAGGGGCGAAGTTCTCACCCTGGCGAGGAAATCATTCTTCCCTCAGCGGGATGAAAGGGGACTCCAAGTGTTATAAGTGGAGACGTGTAAAGATTGGGAAAGAGGGTCTGCTGCCTGTAGCGATGAGTTTTAGGGCCGTGAATGAACCAAGGAGTTCTTGCCTGAGTGAGTTCTTGCAAGGAGTTCGTGGAAGTTTTCCACCGGTCGGCTGGTTCATATTAGATTATTGCAGGATCACTACAGGAATATTGCACTTGCCTACCTCAAAATCGATTATTATCCTTAGTTCAATTCAATGGGATAGAAATTTATTGATTTCAAATAAGAAATAGTGAAATTTTCATGCGTTTTTCTGAAATACTAGAAGCCCACCGATACATCAATCTGATGGCATCAGCAGAATTGAAATTTCTTAACATTACTAGTCTATATTTCTCTTCAAAAGAACAATTGATCAAACGTTACGTAGTTAGACAGGTTCAGTTATTCCATACGAACAGCTATTTCCGTTTTGTCTATTCTTATAATCGCAAACGTGCGCACTATATATAGGGTGGTTAAAGAAGACGCTCTACCGTTTCCTATGGGAGAAACACAGTATCATATACGAAGCAAAAAAAATTAAATTCGATACGCCATCGATCTTTGACAGTTACAAAATATTGAAATGCCTGCCAGCTTTTTTTCAGCACTCCTGCCAAAGTCGTGCGATGCCCATTTAGAGGTGAATTAAAGTTGCTTAGAGGTGGATCATTTCACCTCAACTGATGTTCTTGCCTGTACTCGACCGTCTCATAATTCAATGAACTTTTCGACTTTTACTTTACATGGGACAATCGGATCCAACTGATATTTCACAGAGAAGTTCATGAGTCTAAATTTTTTTCATTTTCGCAAGATAGCGCTGTATTTCGATAGAGGGCGCTGTTGTTGGCCGGATGATTGAGGTAGATTAAAGATAAGTGTAATGCTCCACCAATAAACTGTGTAACGGGACAATACATGGCTCGGAGAATTGTCCAGAAACAAAAACCAAGACAATATCAACACTATATATTCAATATCTAGTGTTTATTAATCTTTTTTTTTAATCAAATACACGTATCGTACTTTCTCCCTTTGAAAACAGCGAGGCTTTTTTTCTATCACACTCGATCACCCGGTCAACATCAGCACCCTCTATCGGAATACAGCGCCATCTT
Source organism: Darwinula stevensoni (assembly GCA_905338385.1). NCBI lineage: Eukaryota > Metazoa > Arthropoda > Ostracoda > Podocopida > Darwinulidae > Darwinula > Darwinula stevensoni. Next base: position 88,244 of record CAJPEV010000606.1, on the reverse strand, counting down.
GTGGAAGTGAAAGAAAATTAGACTCATAAACCTCAATGTCAAGTATTTGCTTGATCCAATTGTCCCTTGTAAAGTTAAAGTCGAAAAGTTCATTGAATCATGAGACGGTCGAGCACAGGCAATCACATCAGTTGAGGTGGAATGATCCTCCTCTAAGCACCTTTAATTCACCTCTCAATGAACAACGCACGACTTTGGCAGGGGTGTTGAAAAAAGCTGGCAAGATGTTAAACCCCTTGTAACTGTCAAAGATCGAACGCGTATTGAATTTAATTTTGTTTGCTACATCTATGAAACTGTGTTTCTCCCAAACGAAACGGTAGAGCGTTTTTTTTAAACCACCCTATATATGGTGTGGCAGGAAAAGACCAACGATTTCATGCCAAATATCTCCGCTCACAGAAAAAATTATTTTTTTTCGAAACGTTCAATTTGCATGCTTGAGAATGGTTCCAACCAGTACTTATAACTTCACCTAAATGTGTCGTGATGAAGCAATAAGTTCAGCATTTATTGAAAAACGTTAGACATTGAGAAAATACATATTGCTGGTATTGGAATAGAGGATATACTAGAGCAGCGGTTCCCAGACTTCTTTGAATTGCGACCCACCGGAGTCCAGAACGAGATTTTTTCGAAGTAATTATGACGTGAAGAAAACTGATTGACATTTTCTGCAGGACACGTTTAATCCTGAACGGATGCTGATTTTGTGATTTTTTATAATTGGAAAATGTACGCGATCCATCTTGATGCCTTTCGCGACGCACCAGTGGGTCGCGATCCACAGTTTGGGAACCGCTGCATTAGAGTGCTGTCTTTCCTCGTCATGATAACCACGTCGAACTCCTCTTCCATTTAAATTCATTCTTTGGCGTGCTCATCTCTTGCAGATGATTTTCGAGTGATTATTATTAATGAATAGCATACGAATCAATGAATATTTATCCAGAGTTTTCTCAATGTTGATCGAAATTTCCCTTGGTCGCCTGAAGTTACAGTGAACCTCAGATCTCACATTTTGTCATAGAATTTTTTTTTCTATTTTTATTCGAAGCAATGGATTTTGACAGCCTTGCTGGCTTTCATATAAACGGAGGCATGATTTATCAACAGCACATTTTGTGAGATATGACTTAAGCAATCAAAAGGTACACTTGAAGTTGCTGATCATTTTTGCCATACCTTGCAAACTCAGGTTGTTGTAAACCAAAGGACGATTTGAAAAAAATATGTGAAAAGTCCCAGGATATTGATGCTCATTTATTCATCTGCTATTTATATGGAATGAAGACCATCTGCAAAAGACAACCTGACGACCAGCCCAAAGAAAGAATTTAAATGGAAAAGTAGTTCGAAGTGCTCTTGATGACCAGGAAGGAGAGCACTCGAGTGTATTCTACACACCGCTACCAGCAAGAGCTCCATTCATCCATTCTGAATGTCTCACTTATTTTTAATAAATGATGGTAGCATTGCTTTAGCATTACAAATTTGGCCGAGATTTTTATTATTAGTTGCCAACAAATTCATATATGCAAAGTGCGAGCTTCGCAAATATAGGAGCATATAAACAACACTCGACGTTATAATTCCGTCCTTCAGCAAGACGGAGAATAAAAAAGTTTTGGACATACAGCTATAAATAACGTAAACTGTCAGAGATTACGGAATTAGCAGCGCTTGCTTAGAAATCTCTCTCCGCGGTTTTTTTTCAATACTACTTTCTTCTAAAGAACAATTCACTGAACGACCTTCCAAGCCTCAAAACGTGGGAGGGACTTGGTGCCCATAGGACAATATATAGGAAGTGGGGAATAGGGAATACAACTTGAAATTTATTCTTCATGGCATTGAACGGGTTCAGAGGGTATCCGGAAAACGTAAGAGACATGGCTAAATGAGAGCAGGACGCAACGTTCTCCTCAATGTAACGCCTTTCAACCCGTCCATCTCCTTATGTACAGTGTGGCACAAATGTCACTTGGCAAATGAGAAAAAACTCCTTTGCCTAAAAACTTTATTTTGAACTAGCGGAGATGCTCAAAGTGTTCTCAGTGAACCACAATGAAGTGCTCCAAACGATTATTTAGTTCATTTCTGACGGCAGCTAGTGTTGCTGGTGTGATTTTCTGAAGAACATGAGTGATGCTGTCTTTAAGGTCTTTGAGGGATGCAGGTTCCGTCAAAAACACATGCTGTTTAACATAGCCCCAGAGAAAGAAATCCGGAGGAGTGAGGTCAGGTGATCGAGGGGGCCATGACACAGGTCCACCTCATCCAATCCACTAATTACCAAACAGGTTATTCACTTTCTGACGGATCGTGAGAGCAAAGTGGGGAGTGGCACCGTCCAGTTGGAACCACATGTTGCGCCTTGTATTCGGTGGCAAATCATGAAGAAAATCAGCTGCAGTTGTGTCCAACACTTCCTCAAATGTGTGTTGGTCTACATGCCCTTCGAAAAAGTGTGGTCCCACAATCATGTCACCAAGCAGACCACACCACATTATCACCTCAGCACCAAGTATGTTCGATTGGCGCATCCAAGCTGTTAGTCTGGAACAAAATAGCGCGCATTCTGTGTGTGAGCATGACCATTCAAGAAGAAGAGACATTCATTACTAAGCATCACATGATGCAAAAAATTCGGGGATCGCAACAAAGATTTCAGACAAAGTTTTTTTTCCCATTTGTCTATGTCACACTGTATTAAATTCCTTCATTAATGTCCCACCAAAGATCACAAACAACAAAGTGAAATTTGCACTATGCAATTATGTCACCCCCGTGTAGGATCCGCTCAGAAAGGCAGCAGACATGGGACAGATATACGAGAAGATGATCATGAAAGAACCTGAAAGCATGTACGCCATATACGAGGAGGGGATTCAGAGAGCGATCACAGAACCCAATTACGCACTTCTTGCACCACTTTTAAGCGTGGCTTTTTCCAACTACTCCTGCCAGCTGGTGAAAATTCCCGGGAAACTCTACACAAAAAGCCTCTCCATTGCCTTCACAAAGGGCTCCAAATATACAAAGCTTTTCAATCACTTATGAGTCCTTATGTTTACTTAATTTGCTATTCTGTGCCAATTGACCAGATTGTGAAGAAATTAGATGCTCCAGGGTCTCGGGGAAAATAAATACGAAAAAATTAATAGGTTTCACATGAAAGTCCAGAACTCGAAAACTTTCATGGTTGGTACATGAAATACGTATTTCAAAAGTTTCAGTTTCAGGCGCATGTGACCCCCTCAGGCGAATTTTATACCTCTCAAACTACGTCAGCTAGAAATACTTGCAATAACGAATATGAAAGGTCGGAAATAGCAGAATGCATTCATAACGAAATTAAGGTTTTTTATTAAACCTAACTTTAATAAACAGTATATTAAAATTGTACTCTTTGTTGACAATTTCATGACACCACGATATTTATTGGAAATCAGCATAACAAAACCAAATTTTGCAGTGCTTGAAGCCCACCTATGGCTCCGTTTTAGAGTATAAGACTTATTTTGCTCACATGCCTAAATGCAGAAAATGAAAGCCGAATCTCCAATTTTTTGTGAATTTGGTGAAATCAGACCTCCGTTTTGCGATGTGGTGTTCCACATAAAAACGTGTCTCATACGTCATTTTCACGGAGCATTCCAACATCCTTCTGAAGGCATGAGTTTAGTTTTGTTACAATCACATATCGAAAGGTTATGTATTTTCTAAAGTTGGTCCGTTGTGGCCTTGGCACAATTCAAGATAACCTCTCATGAAAACAGGCTCAACTTATTAATTTCTATGGTATTTACTATTGATTTATTACATGCATTTCTAGCTGGCGTGGTTTGAGAGGAATGAAATTCGCCTGAGGGGTCTCTTGGGCCTGAAACAGAAACTTTCGGAATTCATATATCATGTACCAAACATGAAGATTTCAGATTCTGGAGTTTCATGTGAGGCCTGTTACCTATCAGGGTTTTTTTCAATTCCTTCTGATTCGGTCGACCATCAAATTTCTTAATAATCTGGTCAGTTGACATGGAATGGCCCTGAGGTAACATGATGCAACATTGCTAAAATACATTCTTCTCTCTAAACGACAGCGTAGCAAGATTTCACGAGGATGGAATCTTGAAGAGGATTGTTGATCGTTGGGTCTCAGACAGAAGGAAAACTTGCGTCGACCTTGACATTTTCAAAGAAGTCACTTGCTCCGATATTCAGTCCCTTTTCTTCCTTCTGTTCCTGTTCATGATTTTTGCCTGCATAATCCTCGTTCTAGAACGCCTTCAGCACTCTTGCGGTAGGTTGTGAAAGCATACATGTGCTAACAAGAGAATGGAAAAGAATGACATCTTTAAAGATCCTGACCTGTTGGGAGGAAGACTTTGGGAAATGTACGGGAAAAGAAAAGTCCTTTTAAAAAAAGCACGTGGGCAAGATTTGATGCATAATTTATAGTGTTCTATATCACGTTAATCACCAGCACAAACCGCTCATGGTTCAGGTAAAAACAATAGAATTTATTGGAAATGCAGACAACATATGAAGCGTTTGTTTCTCTTTTTTTTTAAATTCACTGGTAGTCACGAATTCTCTTGCCAACACTAAAATTTATGGCTGATCCAGATACCCAGAAAGCACTTGTAAAATCAAGTTCTCGCTCATATAGTATAAGTGCGTAAGTGAACGGGATGGATTTCTCGTCTGGGGTTATTCCATGACAGATGAGTTTAAACTCATTGCACGTGAACATCCTACATTCTCAGATTTCTATTTCTCAGATTTCTCAGATTCTCAGATTTTTATTAAATGACTTATCCTCAGGGTTCTCCCGGGGTTAGGGTACTCCTGTCCCAAAACCCTATGTCGAACTTTAGCCTTATCGAGTTACAATGTCAAATGCTAAAAGGTGGTAAAAAATTCAGGGTTCCTACTGACCTTCGCTTTTGATAGCCTTCTCAAACTCAAGCACCACTTATGCCAGAGATTCCAAGATGGCATAACAACATCTTTTGAACCCGAAACATTATTCATTGACACGAAGTTTGTCCTTGGAACTCAGCGTTTAACAACAGCAATAAAGATGCAAGCATTCCATGAAACTATTAATGTCTCTCCTACTGATCAGAGTTTTAAAATCTGAATATTTTTTATACCATATATACCAACCTTTTTTAAATTCGAAATATTAAGGTGATTGATAGATTTGTCATGGAATCCCGCTTTAGGAAGTGAAATTATACAATTTGGCGTTTATTTTCTGAACACAGGAAATTGCACATTGCAGAAGCTCACGAAGAATACACGTCGCCAGCAGCGTTGAAATGCATGAATGAAGACAGACCATACTGTTCGAACCACTTCATGGTAATTTTTGTCAAAAGAAGGCATTAATTTGTTTCTTCTGCGAGGTGCATGAAAGAAGAATGGTTGAGGAATTCACGTAATTTCTTTCCTCTTTCATCAGGATTGAATGACATTCAGCTTTGGAACTGCGGAACTCAGTCTATGGAACTGTGCTCAAATTTATTCTGTGTCCGTTGCGTTCAATGTAAGAAGATTTGGAGGGAGCGTAGGGATTGGGTAGGATATTAGGATATCTTCTCATGTACCTGTGACGTATCTATCTCAGCATCAGTTATCGTCATCTACGGGAATGATTGAACGCCTATTGCTTATGCCATTTGGTCTGAAGCTAGTAAATTCGGATTTACCTTGATTAATGTGCTTCTCTACATATAGCATTCTATGAGATTGGAAGAATTTCTTTTCCTTCTGCCTCATGTTTACAGTTTATTGATATTTTGTTAACAGCACCATGTATGAAAATTATTTGAAATACTCCTTTTTGGCGTTCGCAAAGTAAGGCAAATCCCAACACTAATTAGAACCATTAAATTGCAATTATTATATTAAGCACGTCATAGGATTTCCAATTACGCATAAAGAAAACTTGATACGCTGCCCTGATGTTCAATGTATAATGACGCCCATTAGAAGTTCATGCAATATGAATACCAGTCATGGAAAAAAATAGCCGAATCGGTACATGGCTCATCAAATTACTCGCTTTTCATTTCATCATCATTACTTTTTATTGTGAAAAGCATAATTCAAATTTGGTTTCAGTAAGGCTTCATATTAAGCAGAAATGAAGTCTCTTTTTGAATTTGTGCACCGACACTCAAAGAAAACTCATACAACTTGAATTCGCAGTTTTCATTGTTATTCAGAATATATCGAGAAACTCATGCACAACGTGAAATTCCAAGTGAACTTCATTCTTAAACAGAAAAAAAACAGGGATATCAATCATATTTCAACCTGTCTGTATTTTTTGCACTTGGGATTTGCGGTTCGACAAATAAAGGTTGCCTTGAGATGAGATATGGACATGTCAGATTTAGCAGTGATTCCAAGCAACGGTGATTGCAAAGATACGGTCTCGTTAGTCCAAAAATGTTCCCGATAGAATACTTTAATTTTCCAGTACCTGTATATGCATTTTCACGTACTAAAAAGAAGGCGTGAAAACTAAATGCAACAGTTGCAAAATCAGTTAAAGTAAATTACTATCAGGTTTTTCCATGGATGGCTTTTCAAGTATGATATTGCTTCCTTCTTTCTATGAGTTAGTATCTGGCAAGAAAATGAATTTCCGAATGTGTCCATATGTTATCACGAGTGTATCTTCCTACTATCCAAGGAAACTGAATTCCAGTTTTTCTTCACTGCAACTCTGACAACCAACATTTTCCTGAAGTATGTGGTGTGATGATGAAGGCAATGAATGCTTTTTTGAAAGACGTGAAGGTTCATGTCTTGTGAAACTCGCTCTTTGGACCCTGTAAATATAGGTTCCATCGTTCACATTTTTGGACACGGTCATTTATTTTTTTTACTCTTATATGAAGGGATGAACACTATAGAGGGAGGGAAGCAACATACGGTTAAATCCGAGAAGGCATTGCGACTATCATTTACTCATTGAGCATGATGCGAATGTACTTATTTCTAGAGAACATTGGTTATCATGCTTACCAAAATCGCTCCTCGATGTGGCCTGAAGAGCTAATTCCTGATAAGTGCGGATCAGATGATGAAATAAATGGGAAAATCTAGTAAATTGTAGTACACCGCACCCTATAGCAATTTTCCCAAGGAAGACGGCTTCTCTTAATATTGTTTCACAATGAAGATTTCCTTGGTTATTTCGAATGTCCTTTGTCCTGTGCATCTCCTTTCGTATTTCACTTCCTGTTTAGGCCGTTACCGTAGAGTTTTATCAATGTCGACACACTCACCACCCCCTCTCCTTTTCTACCCCTTCCTTCCTCGAGGGGGCATAAATATGAGGTCTCTCTATCAACTCAATTGACAAGGTTTTCATCCATTTTATGGCGGTTCTCCGACCAGCAGGCTGTGCCGCTGCACAAGAATTCATGATACAGACTATATCTATAGTCAACCAGGAAGACAATTGGGAAAACCTTGTAGTTGTGCAATGATGATATCATGCCAAACTGGATTCATAATTCACTAGGGAGATAATGTAGAAAGGGACATTCCTTTCGTAAGAGATTCCTATTTCCCGACAACCATCGCGCAAGAGTACCCTTCTCTCTCTCTCTCTTCTCTGATTTCCCTATCTGTGAGAATCGTTTATGAAAAAATTTTGAAGAAAAAGTATTTTAAAAAATTAAGCACAGGAGCAACTTCAAGTTCGGATGATCCTAAAGTAAATTCATTGAGGCTATTCAAAGAGAACCACATTACATTCTAATTTTTCGAAAAAGAGGACGGATATGAGAATTATTCATTATTATTAATTGAGAGCTAGACAAAGACAGAAGTGAGGCAGAACTCTTATATTGTGAGTATTCAAAGAACGTTCACTTTTTCCTGAATTAAGTAAGACAATAACCAATTGTTCGCAAGAGATCCCCATTTAATATGTAGGAACGTTGATTGATGGCGTCTTTGTTAAATTGTTTTCAAGTGTATGTACTGGAAGGAAATTTTTCAAGTGCAGAGAGATTACCTAGAAAGGGGGGTCTCATGGTTCCTCCGAAATCCTCCGCCAGATTATCCTGAGCGTGTGGAACCATTTGGAGCAGCCCTAGATGCTATTTTCTCGTTTCACAATTTACGTTACCCCCTCCTTCCATATTCTGCCTACGAGGTGAAATAGTGGTGGCGCCTTTGTCGTCTTGCGAACTCCTTTTCTTCCTGAGACAAATCAGTTGGGAAGCATTTCAGCAAGGATTCGAAGTTGTCTTTCTGAGCGGCCACTTCCTCTTCTTGACTGGCCTCCATGGCGAGTTCAATGAGGTAGAAAGTGCTTCGTGATGCTCCCACATAGAAGTTTTCCCTCTTTTCCGCTCTTTCATTGGCGAGCAAGAACACGACGTGGGCCTCCATACCCTTGAAGAATCTATCATACTCAATGACGAGGCCGTGAGTGCAGGAAGAAAAACAGATTTTTCTCTCCCAATTCCTTTCTCAGTCTTTTCTCATGGAATGAGAAATCCCCTTTATCGGCGAAAAGGACGGTGACGTCCCCGGGATACGTCCCACTTCCGAACTTCTCTCGTAAAATTTCCATGATCTTTTCGGCTAAATTGGAACTGCAGACATGAACCTTGTTACCGCGGGCCCCTGTATTTTATGCCCCGGACGAATTTTATCTTTTTCATAGAATAGGTCGCGAATGCGGACTCTGTATAATTGAAAGTCCCTCTCGAGCGTGAGTTAGTTGTCCAGGTATGTAGCATGGATATCGGGTTCCGTAAGACCGTTAGTAAAGGATGTGCAAACTCCAATTCCCTTTTTATCGGGTCCGACAAATTTGCTGCAAATGAAAGAGGGTCAGAAGTATCCTCCTTCTTCATGGAGGGAACGGAGCGCGACCAACCAGTGCGCATCGTAGGAGAGGCATAAGTCTTCAGCTTCATCGACGAAAATGTGATGGAAAGGAGGCTTTCGAGTCTTGAGGATCTTCTGCATTTCCACAAGTACGTCATGCTGCATCATTTCGGGAAGTTCCGTCATCAGGATGCGGCATTCGGCTAATCGAGCACTCATTCCCAGCAATGATTTTTCAATGAAGCTTCCGTGTAATATCTCGTAGATGTAAAGGGTTCTTCGCTTTGTCGCCTGCCATGACATGGATGCTTGCCTCCAGGAAATGCAATGCGTAAAACTCTGGAATGAACACGTGAAATAGACGTTGTATGATGGTGGCTTTTAAAGGGCACATAGCTTTACTCTCATTTTGTAGCGAGGCGGTGGAGATTACCATGAATCGATAAAACATGAGTATTTCCCAGGTTGCAGACTCGATCCTCGATTTGAGATTCGCCAAGTGGAATTCCTCATTCTCTCTTGCTTTCATTTGGAAGGACATTTCTTCATCTTTCCCTTTCATACTCGAACACTCATAAATCCATTGGTCAACAAAGTTTGGAATCATGCAGCAGGCGATATTATCCTGTATAATCTTCATTATTCTCTGTTTTTCGTCTTCCTTTCCTGCTCCGCTTTCAGATCTCTTGAGTGTCGCCATAACAGACATTGTAAAGAGGTCAGGAAAGGTCTGAAAAAAATGTCGGAGTAGAATCTGCTGATGACAAATGAGAATGATCTTCTCGTCCTTTCCCTGAATATTTCCATTGGAGAACCACGACATAACAATGTTCCTAATCTTTTCCCGAAGGAGGCAGGTTTTTCCCGTTCCAGCAGCCCCTTTCACGACAAAATTATTGGGTCCGTTCACCAACATGTCCATATTGTCTTCATTAAGAAAATTCATATTCTGCACCGTCATTCTAGCAGTTTACGCTGGGGTTGCGTACAACGGCGCGATATACCTAAGGGAAATAACAAACGGAAATTGCGTCACTTTTGAATTCTCATCTCAAATTGGGGAAGTTTCATCCATTTGAGAGGGTGGTTCCGGCGAATATTTACCTCTTTTACTGCTGAGTTACTCCCTGCATGAAGCAGGCGTTATGAAGTTACTAGCTTTTGTTTTATATTTCACGTGGTTTTTTACATCGATGCATTGTGTTACAAACGGTGGTACATTAGCCCCACATTTTCATGTTAGCATGAGAAATACTGATCATCTTCTGAGCTGATATCCACGCGCGCAAGCATGGGGGAAACGATTGGTTTTCTCGCGGAGTAATGATACGCCATAGCAAGGAAGGAGTTAAAGCTTTAAAACTGGGAAAGTTAACCATGAACAAAAGGGAAAGTCAGTCAAGTAAACGATGAGGTTCTGGAATGCACTTTTATGGATGAAATTCGAAAGATACGGCAGTTGTAAGCATGCAACGGAAAATCGCCGTAGGATGCCAAAGGATATAGGCATACAGAGAGGGTTAACAAGAAGTCAGCCTTGCTCATCTACTTTTTTGCGTGTTCGTACTTTAATTGAAATTATGGCGATGGAAAGAGGATTAATAGATCTTTCAATTTCCGTTTCGAACACGAAAATGGGTTCGTTTATTCAAAGGTTATTGTCGTTCAGAGTTGGTGCGGTTTTTTTGGGGCCACCCTGTATACTATATATACGATCGTGACTGAGTGACTGACGCTAATTGTAACCATGTTCTTGAGAAGTTAGAAATTTTAAACTTGGTACATCTGTACCTTTTCGGATGCAGAGTTAGTTTTTAAAAAATCCGACTTTGGAGGTACATGCCCTGGGGGGCATATTTTTGTTTGGTGACGTTTTCAATTATTTTATTTGTCTTACCGAAATAGGAAGATGAAACCTTGGCACACCAGTAACTGAGGTGATAGTGAGTTTAGAAAATAATTCAAGTTTTGAAGTGCATTCCCTCAGGGCACAGATTTTGCCTGCATCAGCTTTTCCAAATATATTTTTTCACCAGCAAAAAAAGCACATCTTTAATGCTGAAACCTGGTATGTATCTGGTTCATTGAGTACTGATTTCAGTAAAAGTACTAACTTTTAGGTAAAACCCCTGAGAGCCCATTTTTTGCAAAAGGCGAATTTTCCGTAATATTTTCTGATTCAATGCAAGAGGGAACTAAAGATATATGAAAATTGGCTCAGAAGTACCTGTTCGATTGTTGAGCGCAGATCCTACTTTTCAAATATGACCCCACTTGGCAAATTTTGGTGAGATTTGAAGTTAGGCACACAAGAAACAGAGTAATTATTTCGATAAAATTATTGTATCGTTCTCTCTCGCTATACATTTCGAGAGGCACATGCTTTAATACGTTCTTGCCACCTTGAAAATAAATTAATGAACGAATCACTATATCGGGCAATGGAGCGCCGAAGGCGTGACCGCAGCGAGTTTGTTTGCCTTTCGGGCAAACAAACTCGTTAGTGTGAGAGATAGATAACATTTTCTTTAATAATAAAAAAATAAATTGTGATATCCGATGCCATTCATTGCATACCTATAGAAATTTACTGAAGTTACGATCAGCGTGAATCCTGTGATTCGCTAGTCAAGAGTCATATATGTTGGTTTTTCCACAGACTCTGGCAACGAAGGTCTTTCTCACTATGAAATTATATTGCGGTGGACGTGAAATACACATTCTCCCACCTGATAGTATCACATTAAAGAGGCAATATTTCGAAGAGATTCATCTAAATTCATTCAATCATAAGGAATGACTGCTAAAAAGTATGAATTGGCCTTTAAAAAAAGTATTCTCTGGGAGCAAGAAAATATATCGTTTCCATCGAATAACATCATTATTAACCCTACTAGGCATAGCAAAGTACTCGTGTAATTATTCAATATGTATTCCCTTACTCCCTAATGGAATAAATGGCGCCATTAATGGATGATTGCTGCTTTCAACAAAACATCACCAATTTCACATTCTACTGACATGTGTGTGACATGTGTGAATGTGACATTGATCCACAAACACAAGATGACACAAAGATGCACAGGTGCATCTTTGGATGAAAGTAGTCAACCTAGTTGCAAAAAACGAATAACAACGTGGTCCCTTAAGCAAATTTAAAGGTAGTATTTAGTATGGATTACCAGTTATGAAGCTTGAGTTTGTGCGAAAGACTCTTATTCCAAGAAAGTATTTCATTTAAGTATATAAAGATATGGAAACTATAAACTTAGTCCTAAATGGTTCGCGCGTCCACCTCACGAGGGTGTACCCCAGTGATGAGGAAGGTCGTAGTATCTCAGGTTCAACCATGTCATAGGAGCTTCCGTTAAGAGTGACCAAGACGAATCAAATCCAGCATGATGAGTTTGGCCCGTGTATTCCATACTGACTCAGTCGTTGCCCAGGATAATCAGGACTGCGATAGTCACCGTGCGCCCAGGGTGACTATTGATAAGTTGGCTACCGGAACCGGGCAATCCGATGTCTCTGGGTGCGTCGGACCCCGTCATGCTACATCCAGGTCTATCGGTCGGCTTGCCACCGGCCATAGCGTCCTCTCGGCACGATGCCCCAAGGGCAGACCAGAAGCGGAATCGAACGGTAAACGACCTTGGCAACGGGCTCACACACCGGGACTTGGAACTCACTAACACTCGACGATAAGGAGCCTGAATTCGTGGAGGAGACGACTAGATATAGTTGGCTTGGCCTCAACCAAGAGGAACGGCATCGGTTCCATTACCCTAGACCACGGATGGACCCTCTACTGAAGCGGAGTCGACTCGACCATGTTTGCTCAGGCTGGAGTAGGGATACTCATTAGTCCCCAACTGGCCGAAAGCGTCATTGAATGGAACACAGTCAGCGAGCGCGTCGCTCTGATCCACCTCAGACTGGAGCAAATCGGAGTCTTGGCCGTCGTTCAGGTCTACGGGCCGGTCAGTGAGTCAGATTACGATTCGTTTTTGGAGGAGGTGGATGGAACCTATGGAAATACAAAATTATTATGCGAAGTTGGATTGGAAGAATTCAATGTCAAAATTCAAACACAATTCGAAGGTATCAACTTCCAAAGGAAAAGTCATGGTCATAGCAATCTTCATCTAGTGATCTCGATGGAGATTATGCCAATCCGATACATTTATCCTACCGAAACATATTGTTACTGGATGGATAGATACAGTATATATACAGTGCAGTATATAGTTGGAAAGCTTCCACATAATAATACGGTTTTCCAACGAAGGTTTNCAACGAAGGTCTTTCTCACTATGAAATTATATTGCGGTGGACGTGAAATACACATTCTCCCACCTGATAGTATCACATTAAAGAGGCAATATTTCGAAGAGATTCATCTAAATTCATTCAATCATAAGGAATGACTGCTAAAAAGTATGAATTGGCCTTTAAAAAAAGTATTCTCTGGGAGCAAGAAAATATATCGTTTCCATCGAATAACATCATTATTAACCCTACTAGGCATAGCAAAGTACTCGTGTAATTATTCAATATGTATTCCCTTACTCCCTAATGGAATAAATGGCGCCATTAATGGATGATTGCTGCTTTCAACAAAACATCACCAATTTCACATTCTACTGACATGTGTGTGACATGTGTGAATGTGACATTGATCCACAAACACAAGATGACACAAAGATGCACAGGTGCATCTTTGGATGAAAGTAGTCAACCTAGTTGCAAAAAACGAATAACAACGACCAGGGAATTCGTTTAAATTTCCATCATAAATCATACCTAATGGTCAATACTTCGAACTCAAACACGCTTTCTGAGAATAAGGTTCTTTCATAAAGTAAATTCATATATTTCTATACCTTTGATATTACTTAGTCCTAAATGGTTCGCGCGTCCACCTCACGAGGGTGTACCCCAGTGATGAGGAAGGTCGTAGTATCTCAGGTTCAACCATGTCATAGGAGCTTCCGTTAAGAGTGACCAAGACGAATCAGATCCAGCATGATGAGTTTGGCCCGTGTATTCCATACTGACTCAGTCGTTGCCCAGGATAATCAGAACTGCGATAGTCACCGTGCGCCCAGGGTGACTATTGATAAGTTGGCTACCGGAGCCGGGCAATCCGATGTCTCTGGGTGCGTCGGACCCCGTCATGCTACATCCAGGTCTATCGGTTGGCTTGCCACCGGCCATAGCGTACTCTCGGCACGATGCCCCAAGGGCAGACCAGAAGCGGAATCGAACGGTAAACGACCTTGGCAACGGACTCTGAACACCGGGACTTGGAACTTGCTAGCACTCGACGATAAGGAGCCTGAATTCGTGGAGGAGACTAGGAGGAGACGACTAGATATAGTTGGCTTGGCCTGAACCAAGAGGAACGGCATCGGTTCCATTACCCTAGACCACGGATGGACCCTCTACTGAAGCGGAGTCGACTCGACCGTGTTTGCTCAGGCTGGAGTAGGGATACTCATTAGTCCCCAACTGGGCGAAAGCGTCATTGAATGGAACACAGTCAGCGAGCGCATCGCTCTGATCCACCTCAGACTGGAGCAAATCGGAGTCTTGGCCGTCGTTCAGGTCTACGGGCCGGTCAGTGAGTCAGATTACGATTCGTTTTTGGAGGAGGTGGATGGAACCTATGGAAATACAAAATTATTATGCGAAGTTGGATTGGAAGAATTCAATGTCAAAATTCAAACACAATTCGAAGGTATCAACTTCCAAAGGAAAAGTCATGGCCATAGCAATCTTCATCTAGTGATCTCGATGGAGATTATGCCAATCCGATACATTTATCCTACCGAAACATATTGTTACTGGATGGATAGATACAGTATATATACAGTGCAGTATATAGTTGGAAAGCTTCCACATAATAATACGGTTTTCCAACGAAGGTTTCATGCAGGTAAGGGTAAAGGTAAAGGGAACAATTGACCTATCTGGCCTTCGTTGAGTTGCAGCTTCCTTGCGATCAGAATCGTAGATGAAAGTGCAGGCTCACCGTCAGGGTATTTGCTGGGTGCACTGACATTAGATGGCGCATTTTAAATATGACACTGCCCATGACTGGGGGGAGTCGCATATATATAGAATGGAACAAAGCCATGTTTTCGCAGAATTGTACAATCTTTCCTCACGTGGGGCTCCTCCCAATTTATTCCTAAAACTTGAGAGCCATGACTATGATAAAGGGGGCTTCTAGCCGACGTAAAACATGTTTTAAATGCGACAGAGTTCAGGGGTGTTCATAAACGTAGTTCAATCCTTAAACGAACTTCACCTTCAAAGAAGTTTATGTTGGAATGTGATGTGAATGTGAATCAATTTCAAAAGTTTACCTTTCTTCAACCCCTCCCCGCCGCAAAATCCAACATCCTCGTAGCATCAACAGGAACGATATTTGACATACTTCATCCTCTCTCACCACGGAGTCGCTCCAGCAAAATCGAAGCTCCATCTCCCCGTCCCCCCCCCCCCCCCCCCCCCCCCCCCCCCCCCCCTTTCTCTACGGAACTCAGAAACGTTAGGCGTAAGCCGAACCGACAGACTGTCTTCAGGTCAGGCCTAGGCCTACCTTTTTCGTTCAAAAGAAACTCAATTCTCGGCCTACGGCCCAATTAGGCCAATAAGGATTAATCCCTCGTCTTCCAGACATCTCGTTGAGGACGCGTAACGATAGGCTAATCGCAGGCCTTTTCAGTCTCTCATGGCCCATTTAACAGAGAACGTGTTATTTTAGACCGCATGTAGGACTTTTTCGATTTTCATGAGCCATTTCCGCGCGGTCGATGATCATTAGGCCTATCCAGAGTTCCTCGAATCTTTTCGAGGAAAGTCTGAGAAGAAAGTGCCTTTAGAAAGCATGACGAACGAGCTGCCCGCCATAATGTTAATTTAAGGATGTCCGATGAGATATCTCCATATTCCACCGAATCCATCGGCCGCTGCAAACCACCGGTTCAATCTCAGCTTATCCCATGAATTCAGCACAGTTATGTTTCCTACATAAAAAAAGAGAGGATCCAGACATCGATACTAGGCCGAAGAAGGCATGAATCTGACATATCGCCGACATGATATCCGGCAATACTGGAGGACGGAATCGGAGCCATTGCCTTATGCTTAAATTAGCGGCATCTAATTTCATTTTAAAGGCGAAATTGGGCATTCGAAGCAAGAAAAATGACACTTTTTGTCACCTCCAGGTCAATATCTTTCATTTGGTAGTTCACTTTCTCCGAAAACTACCGAGAAGTGCCTACCCAGGAAGGGAGAATAAAAAAGAAAGACGGAATGAAATTCACATCCTCCAAAAACGAGTTTCAGCGTTTTCCACAACCCCGGGGAGATGGAGCTTCGATTTTGCTGGAGCGACTCCGTGGTGAGAGAGGATGAAGTATGTCAAATATCGTTCCTGTTGATGCTACGAGGATGTTGGATTTTGCGGCGGGGAGGGGTTGAAGAAAGGAGGATTTTGCGACCTGGCACAATGCTTATTTTTAATAATATTCTTTCAGTAGGGCTTCGAGATAAATATTTAAAGAGTTCTTCCCTGAAAAAATCTAAATAGTTAAAATCGTTTTCTCAACTTCTTTGAATATACTTTGCTTATTTACACATTTACATACGTAAGCATCTCGTGATTTGCAAGGAAGTAACATCCAAATTTATTTTTCATCAGCGTCCCAAACTACAGCAGAATGACTTCAGCTATCAGGGCGAGTTAATTTCATTTGGATGCCATCATGAGCCTGGAGAAATGCATTGCTCTAGGGAGAAATTAAACTCGCAGAAGAGGTAATAATAAAAACTCACATGGCTTATTCATAGGGTCAGATTGCCCATTCGTGGAAAATCCACTTATATTTAAGTGTTCACATGAGAAGTAACACACGTCATTGCCACTGTTTTAACGTCATGCTCGATTGTCTTACTACCGAGTTCAACGTACTATCGCTCTCTTCCGTCTCTCTCCTTCAATTCTAGCAGTCTCCTTTAGGCAGTGGTCAGGAAAATGCTCCACAGATCCTGGAATCGCCTTATTGCGTGAATGGGCCATTTGGAACCGCGATTTCGCTCAACTTGTTTTGACTTTTTCTTTCGTCCTGCGCAGAAGATAATTGTCAGCTCAACGCCAAATTTGCTTTTCCTTCAGATATTGAAATATGCATCCTTTTTAAATCGAACTAGTCTAAAAGCCTGTGCGCGCACGGGCTGAAATAAGCGGAATGAGAACATTTCGTGCATGACTTTCTAATCTTTCTCCGTCAGTTTCACCATTCCTGGAAGAGTCCTGCGAAGCAGCGTTTTATGAACGCCGTCAGGCACGCATATCCACTGACTGTGACTCAAGAACGTCTCTCTCTCTCTCTCTCTCTCTCTCGCACGTTCAGTGGATCCTGCCACAGAATAGTTGAAACTTCCCTACTTTTTCGGGCATTTTGAGAAAGCCAGCATGTAAAAAAGAAAAGTATTGGAGCACCAACTCGATACTGGAAACACACTCGAAGCACCGTCTTAAACCGGCGACGGAATTGGTAACGCGACGAAGTATGACATATGATCATTGGTAGCAGTTAGTACGGCAATAACTGCCTTGCCGACAATGCCTCATACTATCCCGCAGTAGAACATAACATTGAATCAACATTGATTCAACGTTGATTCAACGTTCGGATGACGAATCAACGTTGAATCAATGTTGTTTCAGTGTTATGTGCTACTGGGGTCATTGTTGGTTGTGAGTACTTCGTCCGGGAAGGCATTCAGTACTTATTTCCGAAATTATGTCTCATTATGTGAAAATGGTATAACCTTTAGAGCTCTCGACCCTATAGTTATCGTCACCAGGTTTCGAACGACATCTACAGTTTAAAAGTGAGGCACGCAAAAACCAATTTGGAAACTCTTAGTAATGAGATGGAGGGCGAGAGGACGGTTTCCGACATCAGAGACTCTTCATTTCTCTTTTGTAACGATTGGTAACGGTGAGATCCACCGCATGGCGTTTTAAAGGGACACGAATTTAAAATTTCAAACAAAAGTTATTTCGATCAATTATAATAGGATGCGTTTCGCTTATAGGAAAACCCCAATCGCCTGAATTCAAATGTTGATCAGTTCCTCTTCTTAACGTTAAAGTGAGACCCGTCGTTTTCATTTAAGAACGCCACGGTAGAAGAGGGGAAGATTTTGAACTTGGTCGGGATGCGGACCGATAGGACCGATCTGACCAGTCCATCGGGCATGAAGCGAGATTGACGATCGAGTTTCCGGTCGGGTGCGAGAGAATGCGTCATTTGAGACCGCGAGTTCTGAAGCTCAAGGGACAAAGCAGGTCTTCGACCAGTCCGTTCGGCAATCAAGTTTCAGGTCGAGTGAGGGTCATGACGTGTGAGCACTTCTCCGAAAAGCTATCGATTTTGTGCTACTCCTATTGGCCGAAAAGTGGCCTCATCACATGAAAATGGGACGAAGTTTTGGCCTTTTGATCCGGGTAGTGTCGCCTCCGGTCAAACGCTTACGATTGGCATCTCAGTCATGAAAATCCGTTCATCCGTCTAAGAGGAGTTTCCCCGGAATGAGACCCTGACGCAGACAGATTATCTTATTATGTATATGCCTATGGATGAGAGATGGCCCGGCATCGATTTCACATAACCCATCCCTAAGAAAAAGGTCTTTCCGGCGTATAGGGAAGTTCTCATGAGTTTCAGATTTCCCGATACAACTATCTTGCACGGTTTCCCATGCCAAAGACACGCTTCGCCACCCTGTCTGCTTGCACAGAATGCCCTTCATTCTGAACCGTTACACCCGAAGAGGCATTTCTGCGCAGATCTGCGAGGGTCCTTTCGCCCCCCCCCCCCCCTCCCCCCTCCCCCCTCCCCTCCTTGGGGCAAATACGTCAGCAGAGCCCTGGCGTTCTCAAGCTTAGAGGCCTAAGTGGGATGCGGGCCGGCCATATCAGCACAACACGATCCACGGCTCGGAGCGGCAAAGCTCGATCGACGATCGCATTCCGGGTCGGGTGCGGGCCACGATTCCAATCGGGCCGATCCAGTTTCAGTTCGGAAAAGTCAACCCGTGAAGGTCTCTGACGCGCAGGAAGACAGGAGAACCAGGAAATACGTTCACAGTGTACTTATTAGACTTTTTACCCAATAAGTATCGCCTCCAGGTCCTAAGATTTCAATTGACTCCTCACTCATGAAAATCCGTTCATTCGTCTAGGAGGAGTTTACCGGAATGACAGAATGACCAACAAATTAGCCTTTTATGCATATGGGTGGTTTGTTCTTGAAAAAAAAAGCAAACAAACATGCAAACAAAAAGCAATTACTGCTGGACTTCTATTTTTACTTGCTTTGCAGTACCGCAACATTGACGTTTCGACAACGAAGAGTAGATCCTGGACTGACGGTAGCCATTGTGCCACGGAATTCAAAAGATTGCATCTCCCCTTGACTAATTGCCTCCGTCTGGGAGTGGAACGATGTCTGACAAGCTTGCGGAAAATTCACACATGCATTAGCGACACAAAAAACAATGAACCCCCAAACGGGGATGCATCATTATCGTTTTCCTCCAACTCCTGTCAATTCGCATCCCTTGGCAACGGGAGATCTTAACAAGCACAGGATAGACTAAGAGCCCTCGCCCTTCAGGTTCCAGGTCACTTTGTCCTTCCCGGACTTGCAAGGAAGTCACGTTAAAAGATGTCCAAGAGAAAGAGATGGAGTCTTTCCTTTCTGTGCTGTTTGTGTTTGGTGCTCGTGGGAGGGGAGGAAGTTGCTCCTGGATTGGACGTTCTCGTTGATAGTCTCCTTACGTACCATCGATGTATTTGCATCACCTTCATCGATGATCCTCATGAACCAGGTTGATAGCTAGTTTAAATTGTTTCCTGTTCGCGTGCTCATATACAAAAGATCAGGTAAACTTGAATCAGAAAAATGGAAGTTAAAAAATGAGAAGTTAGACTTATTTAATGATAATGAAAGCATAGCCACATGGATTCTCGAGAATCATGTATTTATGAAATTATATAGTCTAACTAAATTTTTGGAGTACTTATTGTCAGGCAATGATGTTCTCGCTATCATTTATTGCATAAGTAGATTATCCAAGAAAACAAAATAAGCCAGTTTTCCCGCGACGTTGTTCCCTTCATATATCTGAATCTTTAGTCCTTAGCTCTTCATCTCAAACTAGAAGCACTCAAATCATCCAATGCAGCTGGATTAAAATATTCCGGTTCAAAAATATCATGACCCGAATAGCCTCTAAGCATACGAGACTCAATATAGCTATCGTGAGTACTCTGGGAACTCTCGGCTGGGCGCAGCATTCGCCACAGAGCGCCCCTTATGGTTCCATTTCTTGAAGCGAAGTTATTTCGTACTCCGGACACCGCTCCTTACCTTCCAAGGGATAAATAGCTTCTAACCTTGGGAGACTCAATGCAGTTTGAAATATCATTGAGCATTGTCAGAGTGAAGGTGGTCTTTGTTGTCACCCCTCATGCATTTCCCGTGTCTGATCGGAAGTGGGTTTCACGTTAGCTATTGTTCCACTTCAGCAGTGGCGTACAACGAGAGTTACAAGACGATGCATACCCTGATGAATAAGTATGTGGAGCGTTGGCCTACGGGATGGGATGCATTGCAAACACCTACCAAAAGAGATCCACGAGAATGTTTGTACGTTCTTTTCTACAGCGAGGAGGCCTCCTGGTTTCAAGTACGTCAATTCCAATGTCCCTTCTCTTTAGTCATGAAGGCAAATGAGAGATGCTCATTATTGCTTTCACCCCTCGTATCATGACACTTGGAATTTTACTAATACTTGGAATTTCACTCTCAAAACATACTTCAAACATGACGCTGTTCGAACCCAGTCTCGCCGTTGATTGCAAAAATGATTGACTTCTTCATCTAAAGAAACTTCCTTGCGATTTCATTCACACCAGCAACGAAATATCCTCCCACGATGAAAGTCTGAAAAAAGTTATTATTTCAAGGAACGAACAACTTGGAATTAAGACCATGTTGAAGTAATAAGGATTGAAATTCCTCCTCGTACTCGAATATGCGGACACACTGAGAAAGCCTCTTCAATTTATAAGGATTTTTTTTTCATGGGCCTAATATTTCCTTACCAGAAGTGAATGCTCCAAATTACATTATGATGAGCAGCTTTTTAGTATTTCTTTAAATTTCAACAAGTCAAATTCACAGTTCTGAGGTACACCATTGTCCGAGAATCTTGGAATCCTTAATAATTCGCGGATATTGTAACATTTTGTAGAGTATAACAAAGAGAAATTCAGATGAGAAGTTCATGACTTTCGTCAATTGGCAAATAAAAATGAGCAGCGAAAAGCGTCATGATCTTTTATAACGTTTAAAGAGAATATAATTTTTTTCATCAGTACCTTGACAGCTATTTGATGAAAGAAGCGACAAGAAAAAATTCCAAGGAAGTACTGATAAAACTTGACATTTACATGTGCACAGCAATTCTCTAGATTGAATGAATGCAGTAATTTTTTTTTCGTCATTCCAAATTTCCCATTCACATCACAACCTAGACCGTCCTGGAAGCACCATTGCATTCTCAAGACTTTTGGTATTTTCTCCCCGATTCTGGGGAATCCGAGGCGGCCCTCCTCTCTCAGTTGAAGGAGATGCCAATCTACATCGATTCCAACATCTTCGTCATCCGGCGAGATGAACTACAGGCTCAAACAAGACCAGTTCTTATCAATGAAGCGTACAGGAAGGGCAAAGGCATGCCTCTCATATACCAACAGGCAAGATGTTCAAGATGAATCAATTGTTCCTATTCCTGAGTTAACCAACTGCGCTCAATCTTGGAAACCCAGGTTGCCATTTGGGACGGGAAGATGAAAATCGTCGCAGAGGGAAACAAATATGAACGCCGAAAAGATCTCACAGGAGTGGCTTTTAAAGTCATTTCCCGTCAGGTAAATTGCAATTATGTCATTCCTCGTGTTTATAGCGAAGAAATGAAAGCCAATGCATTAAGTTCTGTCCACTCAAGCAATAGCACAGCAGCCTTTAAGTGTTTTTACATTTGCAATTCAGTTAAGATGGCTCTGATTCTATTTAAAAGTTCCTTCATATTCTTTTGCAAGAATGAACCATTCGTGGTGTTTCGGAATGGTACGAATGAATTTGGAGGAATGTTCGGAGAGACTTGGACACTTCTGCAGGAAATGACGAATTTCTCGTGAGCTTTCACTCTCCATATCCTAATATCCTATAATAGGAAACGAGAAGGAATCTCGCGAAATCCTTTGGAAATGAATGCTCACAATTCCAGTAACAGATATCGAAATATTGACGCCAAAGTTTAAATAATTACACGGAAAGTTTTTTTTTTCCGTCATGTATGTATACATTGAAAGAGACAACTGGTAGCATGACTTTGAGGTAACGGGAAATACTCCAAGGCCCGAATGCTGAAACCCCCTTAAGTTAACCGTCTTTTAAGAATGTATGGACTCCTATGGGAAAAAAGGAGCAAATCAGCTTAATTGCCCCTAAATCTCACCTAAACAAGGTTTGTGCGTTCGGGCGTAAGCTTTTTTTGAGCAAAAAACGAGATATTCCTGGAATGTATAGAAGGCGACGTTATGAAACCAGCGTCCTCTCTGTCTGGCCAAGGTACGTCCGTCTTAAATATCCGAATTCAACCTTGGGGAAGTTGAATGAATCAACTCAACAGTACAATGGGACTCTTGGAATGCTGCAGAGGAATGAAGTTGACGCCATAATTTCACCCCTCACCATCACCAGAACAAGATCCTCATACATGGATTTCCTCGCTCCAATTCACGATTATAAGTGAGTTTTTACTCTTCTTGAAAACTACCTAAATGAACATCGTGCGTACGTGAATGCACATGTTTCTCCTTTAGACCACGGATCTACGTTGCAAGGAAACGGGAAAACTCGCCATGGAAGACGTACTTGAAGCCCTTTTCCTTGACGTTGTGGCTAACAATCTTAGCCACAATCATGACACTTTCCCTCTACCTATGGTTTCTGAATCGAAGAGTGAACGATATACAGCATTTCCACTTCCAGGATCATCAATTATTGGATCCCATCATAAACATGCTCTACATATGGGGTGTAACATGCCAACAAGGTACTCCTCACAATTTGAAACCAGTTTAGTTTTTGTAGACCTATAAAAACTTATTTATATCCTTCACGCTCATATTCCTGCAGGAGTGCCAGAAGAACCGAAAAAGCCGTTGCCGCGTTCTATTCTCTTCATGAGCGCTGCAATAGGCTGGCTCCTCGTGACCGTCTATTCCTCTGTCCTTACCTCCTTCTTGGCCGTGGATGTCCTTTCTCTTCCATTTCAGAGATGGCAAAACATCCTGGACGTTGCATCCTCTTGGAAACTTGGAGTCCTCGTGGATTCTTCGGATTTAGACATGTTCCTCAACGCATACAACAGCAGTCGTCGCTCTAATTATTCTGAGGTTACTCTTACTCTATATTCTGTACATGTGGTAGCAAAAGAAAATTGGCAAGAAATCGTCAAGCGAAGCACAGGAGGATTGAACTATTAAAAGACAATGAAGTAAAGCAGCAGGAAACGGAGACGATATCAAATTGAGAGTAGATCATATCGGGAAGGTTCCTAAGCAAGTGGCGAAATATAATATTAACTCGCAACAGCAAATCTTACATCCTCCCCAACAACCCATACATCTAAATGACGTCCATGCGACATTACCGCAACGTCGGTTAGCTCAAGTTACTTTACAGCAATGTTGCATAGACGTCACGTGGTACTTGGGTCGCAAAAAAAAGGAATGACTTCACAATAATAATAAGTACCTACAGGTTAACAACTTGTACCTTCAAGTTGTCCAGCGAAGAAAATGCAGGGGGGAGTTTGAGCTCATAGAAAGATCTTCCCTGATTATTGCGCATATATTTTAAATACTTAATATGTTTTGAAGTATGTGGTCACGGGGGAAGCACTTTAGAAATTTCCTGGAACATATTATCTTGGAGGAAATTTCTTGGTTAAGGTGAATAGCAATGATCTGCATAACTGTACTTCATAGCACATAAGAAGCATGCTATCATTAAATACTTGCTTCCTCGTTTAGACATCCTGGGAACAGACATCTGAGATGGGGCAGATATACCAGAAACTCATTATAAACAATCCGCAGAACATGTTCGGTTCTAGCGGTATATACGTAGATGGGATACGAAGGACACTTACGGAAACAAATTATGCGATTGTTGTACCGGCTGAAAGCGTGTCTGTCTCCGACTACGCATGTCAATTGGTGGCCATTCCCGGGGAGCTCGCATCTCAACGCCTTTCCATTGCCCTCACCAAGAACTCCAGTTATACTCAGCTGTTCAATCACTTGTGAGTTCATGTTTCTTTTTTTTTATTCATCCCATTACTGCACGACGTAATGTTTTCCTTCTATTTATCTTTCGGCAGAATTGCAAGATTCCACGAGAAGGGAATTTTGAAGAGGATCAAGGACCGATGGCTCACACAGAGAGAGGAAGCTTGCAACGAATTCCAAGCTTTCAAAGAGGCATCGTTCTGTGATATCCAATCCCTGATTGCGTTCCTTCTCGGGGCCATGACGTTGACCTGTATAATACTGTGTTGTGAAAGGATCCTGCACTCCTGCTAGTGATAAAATAGCACAGATATGAGGCTATGTACGCGACTATTATCAGAATAGCATCCCTTTTAGGACTCTGGGTTAGGGTGGAGATGTTAGACTCGGAAGTAGATTCAAATGATAATAAATACAATCCAAAATAACCAAGTGAAACTTTCGAAGTGATCTGCAAAGCATCAATGAAAAAATAATGCCCAAGAATTCTAAGGTTCCGGAGATGGAACATGAGAAGTGAAGAATAGGTCTCCAAATCTGACTCATTTCGAGGGGCCAGTAGAATCAGCACTCATGAAGCCTTTTGTTCCACACTTTTAGATAGTTTGTGGGTTCCAAAAACCAGCACATTTAGAATGTTTAGAAGTATGAATGTACGAGAAGAATGGAAGAAGATACCCTGAGAAAAGTTATGGCCACCTACTTGTCCACCTCATATTCTCACCAGATTCTTCTTCCCTATTGTCCCAATAGTTTTCCGAATCTTATCAATGAAAAAAAAATAAAAGTTACGCGCTATGAGGTCTTAGTTGACTTATATCAGTGTTCAATTGGAAACGGTTTGAAAAATCATGTCTTTCAATTAGAATAATTAAATATCTTCAACGAACAAGATAAAGGAGGTACGAAAACTTTTATATGAATGAGGTTAAAAGTGATTTATGTTATTAAAAACCTTGGAATGAATTAGTCTTCATGGTGTTGGAACACCCAATGGTCGCAGTCGCGTTTTTCCTGTATTACTACAAATTTTGAAAGTAAATATGAGGGCAATTCAAGTTGCAAATACGTTGGAACAGTCCATAATTATGAAATTTCTGATCAACAAAAGCATAAAATGATTGAAATTAACTGACTTGTGATTATTGCATCCCAAGGATATCCGCACTTGACAGGTCTAAACCATTTAAAGATGAACGTGAAAGTACGCAGAATGAACCACGTCTTGCAAGACCACATCCGGTATCCTGCATAAGGATCACGAATTAATGGATCACAGACTGAGAGAAATCGGCCCAGAAGTCCCACTTATACGAGTTAAAACAAGCCACGTGCTCCGCTGTTCATTCCCTGATTGCATTCCTGTTCATGGTGCTTACTGCAAATCTTTGTATCCCGAAATATACCTGGAATAAAAATATTTCTTCGCGCGGGGCTCCTCCCAATTTCTTCCTAAAACTTGAGAGCCACGACTATGATAAAGGGAGCTTCTAGCTGAAGTAAAACATGTGATAAATGCGACGGAGTTCAGGGGTCTGCTTCCGTAGTTCAATCCTTAATCGAACTTCACCTTCACAGGAGTTTATTTCTGCAGATTTTCCTCAAAGCCACTCACCAATGTAAGGACTTCTATGGTATCAAGGGCCTCTGTGAGGTACATGTGCACGATATGCGCGGGGTATTATTAATATATTCCAGTTTCTTATAGAATTCACTACGACAGGAAACTGCTTTAAACTAGGGTTGGGTTTCCAACAAGACGCTTGGCAAGATCTTCAATTTAGTTTCTTGCTAAGTCTTGATACAGTGTCCTCCACCTTTAACGCCCTGTCAAGTGGGAACATTGATTTATTTGTTCGGTTTTTTCTCCCCTCAGGGCCGTTTCTAGGGGCAGGCGATCGTCGGGCCTTCTTGCTTTTTTCTTCCTATTGTGACGGTCTGGACGGCCTCTCTCGTCAGACCACCCTTCCGGAGTACTGAATCCGGCACGTTGGGTTACTGGGGAGATCCGCCCTCTAGTCCGCAGACCGGATGCCGACACCGGGGATAGCTGTAGCCGTACAGGAGGCTCTAGGATCGGGGTGAACCCCAACAAAACTCAGGAGCGCGGATAGGGGACCACAGCCAATCTTTAATGCGAGCCACTGGTTTCAACAACACAACCGAGTTTCCTTAACAGACCAATCAGGCAATCCGGCCCGTCGCAATGCAAAGGAATGTCACAGCCAAGAAAGCTTATTAAGCATCAACCAAATACAGACTGCAATTGCCAGACGCGATCGCGGACAAAAGGAACAGGGACAACATCCGAGCCGGGCAAGACTACCGCCTAGATGGCGAGTTGGCATGAGGGTGTAAAGGGTACGGAAACTCATTGCCTCGGTTTGCAAATGCGGTCCTGAACTCTCCACAGCTTCCCAGAACACGGTCCTGCTCGAGTAGTCATGCCCGCTCGGCTCTACCTCCCTAGGGGGTGTGCACTATTCCCTCGCGCTTAATCTCTAAACAACTTCTTTCAGGATACCGGAGGAAACATTCCTGACTCCCAACACAAGGGTGGTACACGGGGACCCATCCTTCCCTCTACACATCAGATATTAGACATAATAAGTCACCGGTTTAGGTCGCAGTAAGTAACACGGCGCCAGAGGCGCCATCTCATGTTAATCCAAAGAAATACACATGTTCATGGGTCTGCGTTACAAAATACACCGTGTAACTATATACACGATTGGCAAACATTATGTATCAATAGGCGCGGTAGCGCCTATTCCCTTTCTTCAACCCCTTCCCGTCACAAAATCCAACCTCCTCGTATTCCTCTCTGAGACGATCTACAGGCACGAAATTGGGCAGACTTCTTCCCATCTCAACACAGAATCACTCCAGCAAATTTGAAGTTCTATCTCCCCCGGGTTGTGAAGAAAACTGAATCTCCCTTTTTGTAAATGCGACGGAGTTCAGGGGTCTGCTTCCGTAGTTCAATCCTTAATCGAACTTCACCTTCACAGGAGTTTATTTCTGCAGATTTTCCTCAAAGCCACTCACCAATGTAAGGACTTCTATGGTATCAAGGGCCTCTGTGAGGTACATGTGCACGATATGCGCGGGATATTATTAGTATCTTCCAGTTTCTTATAGAATTCACTACGACGGGAAACTGCTTTAAACTAGGGTTGGATTTCCAACAAGACGCTCAACAAGATCTTCAATTTCGTTTCTTGCAAAGTCTTGATACAATGTCCTCCACCTTTAACGCCCTGTCAAGTGGGAACATTGATTTCTTTGTTCGTTTTTTCTCCCCTAAGGGCCGTTTCTAGGGGCAGGCGATCGTCGGGCCTTCTTGCTTTTTTCTTCCCGAGATTTCTTCCTATCAAGCCCAACCCTACTTTAAACTTGATGAAGTTTTGACTCCCATTTTCTCTGTATTCTCTTAAATGCTGCTGGTTTTTTTCCCCATCATTTGTGCTTCATGGGCTTAAATCATGACATGACAGAAACCGTATTTTGATTAGTATTAATATCTCAAGATTAGACGTATCATGTCAACAGTAAATGTTGGCTATTTATCCTGTAGCAGCAAATGCCAAATTTGATTTTCATGGGCCCATGGAAATTGAAGGCCTAGATTGAAAGAAACATCAAGATAGGCCTTTCGGGCTGTCTGGATTTTCAAAGTAGTAACTTCAGACCAACTATTACATGCTATATAATAATTATTGGCCTTAATAAAATCCCTTTGGCAAAGAAAATGAAGCATTTTCCAAGTAAAAACAGTCCCTATCTGCATGTTTCCATAAGAAAGGCATTGAAGCATGCGTGCTTGACCCCCCCCCCCCCCCCAGCTCATTTTTATGCTTCCTGCCGCCAGATGTGCTTTAACTTAATGCACCCAGCGAATACGGTTCTATATTTCGCCGACCCTGCTCACAACAAAAAGAGGCGGCTTTGAAGATGAGAAAAGATAGTTACACCTATTCTAATTTGAAATTGTCGCAATGCTTGACTATCTCTCTACCGAGTTTAGATTTCGTGGGAACCCTCTCACTCCCTTTCCTCGCTCTCTTTTTCACTTCTCCCAGGGATTCATCGATGCAGTCGTCAGCCGTTGGAGCACAAACTGCGTCAAGTCGTCCTGTGGAGAGGCCATTTAGAACAGTGATTCTGCTAAATTTGTCCACCGGGAAGGAAAATCCACCTGGATCGAAATGCATGGGCGCGAATGGATAGGTGGATTTCCACCGGGGGATGTCCACCTGGTTCCAAATCCACCCCCTGGTTGTTTGACCAGGTGGTTAGGGGGTGGACGTTTTGTTAGGGGAGCCACGATATTGACGTTTCGACCGCAAAGATAATAGAGCCTTGATGGATTGTCGCCATGGTGCAATTTTCTTTCAGAGATAGCATCTCTTCTTGACTAATTGACTTCGTTTGGGAGGGGAACTGTGCCAATCAAGAATCGGAAATTTCGCATGTATTTTTGGCCAAAAACAAAAGGTTCTCCGAGACAAGTAAACATAATTATCGATTTCCTCTCCTGCCAATGCA
The DNA here is from genome assembly GCA_905338385.1 of Darwinula stevensoni. Lineage (NCBI taxonomy): Eukaryota > Metazoa > Arthropoda > Ostracoda > Podocopida > Darwinulidae > Darwinula > Darwinula stevensoni. The sequence continues at coordinate 59,374 of CAJPEV010000606.1, read as the reverse complement.
TTATTCACATCCCCTGGAGGACCGGAGGTCCTAGTTACAGTAGCTCACATCGGTCAGACTAAGGGCCTTCACTCTCCTGGATTCAGTCTACTTTGTCCTTCCCGGCCTTGAATGAATGTTACGTTTAATAATGAGAACGGGCAGGAAGTGGAATCTTCTTTTGCTCTGCTTTTCGTGGCCAGTGCTCGTTGGAGGAAAGAAAGAAGCGACTGGATTGGAGGTTCTCATTCGTGGCCTTCTCACCTACCATCGAAGTCCTTGTCTCACTATCATCGATGGTCCTCATGAACCAGGTTGATTTCTAATTCATATTGGTACTTCCTCGAGTGCCCATTTGAAAGCTATCTTGACACATTGAACAGTATAATTGAAACTTAAAATAGAGTAATTATAGTTCATGCTATCATTACATGTGAATAAATTCAATATTTTTCTCCGGCGGCATTTATATAAAATTAGGTATTGTAATCAAATTTATCGAATTAAAGTTTTCAGGTGCTACATGTTGTTCTGACTATCGTTCAAAACGACAATATGGTTGCAATCAGGAAGCAGTTTGAGCTTCTTCATCTGCGACAATGTTCCCCACGTACAAGTGAAAATGTCCATCTGCAATCTGTCGCGCGAGCATATATCGCTAACATTGCTGATATGCCCCTAACCGGATCAACGGAAATCGCTGGTAGCTCCTTCAGTTTGCGCTGCAACTCGACAAAACTGAGACATGGAGCTTTCTGTGGCTTCAGGCATTCTCTCGACACCCATTTCGCTCCGACCCAGTCGGCACGAGAGAAAAATATTCCAAATCCAATCCAAAGTTACATTAATATTATGTAAACTACTTATGACCCAGTCAATGCCCAACATCAAGTGACTTTCACTCCCAAAAAGTCGACCGTGGGCTTTGAGAGGAAATGCCTGACATCAAAGGGTATCAAAGTCCGGTCCCCTTTCACCAAAGCCAAATCTGCTACCCAGACCTTTTGCGACCGCAAATCGGTAGTAACTCTCTTAGTTCTTGTCAAACGCGACAAGAGTTAAAACCTGGAACTTTTCGAGGGTTCGAACTTTTCGTCAAAATATTTTTATACTTGATCCCATCAGCAAGAGAGAAATAGTTCCCCGACGAACATGCATCCAGAGAGTAGTTTTATTATGTAAGTGTAAACATGAAGCAAGCTCGAGCACTGAAATCCTTGAAAATATTTACAGATTTTGCGAGTCACGTTAACTCTTCAACCCCTTCGGCCAAAAATGGTTGCATTTCCTGAGCTTCATTAGAAATGGGGGGTCTGACGTTTCACTTCAGCGGTGGCGTACAATGAGAGCCAAAAGGCGATGCATACCCTTGTGAAGAAGTATGTGGGGCTTTGGATGAAGGGATGGGATTTTCTTCAAGAAGCTGTCAAAAGAGATCCACGAGGATGCCTCTATGTTCTTCTCTTCTATGGCAAGGAAACCACGTCTCTGGTGCGTCCACTCCATTGCCCGTTCTCCTCAGCCATGTAGCTGTAGATGGGAGATGTTCATGATTACGCTGACCCAACAGATCTTATTTCTGTATTTCACCAAGTGAAATACAGAAAATCAGTCAAAACATTACTTTTTCAGTAAAACCCCTGAGGCACATTTCTTTGCAAAAAGCGCATTTTCTGGATTTCTTTTTTAATGAAAGATGGAACGAAAAAAATGTTTGCGCAATCATGACACCTCAAATCTTATTTCTGTATTTCACTTGGTGAATGTACAGAAGAGAAGTATAGAGGCGTTGATAACGATACTCAGCGTTGTTCGAAATAACCCTTCCTCCCTTCCAAAGAGAGTTCCTCATTATTTAATTTCATGTCAGACGCGAATATCCTTCTACGACTCCCACGATGAATCTACTGTCTACAAAAATGAATCTCTTGGTTTAACGTTTATCTTACCGTATTTAAACCCACGCTATAGGGGCTGGCGGAACGATTTAATTTGGGACGTGTAAATAACGTTACGCCGACTTTCGTATTTATGAATATAATATGAATTCATATCTAATATATAGACAATCGTGACTGACTGACTGAAGTTAATGCTAACCATGTTCTAGAGAAGCTAAAAATCTGAAACTTAGTGGTTAGATGGACGAGAAAGGACGAAAGAAAGCAAAAGGACGACTGGTAATTGAACACTGTTCAATTAAGTACAATAGGAACACTTCCTGTTCGCCGGTCAGGTGTGCTACCATTATACCACCGAACCCGGGACATTCAACAATCTATCTCAACAGCGCCTTCAACATAAGTGCACGTTTTCATAGAGCATTTTTCAAGCTCTGAGTTTTCATAGTAATCAATAATTGCTGGCCGTCATGTCGTTCCATATCAAGCTTCTCGTGTAAAATTTGAGGGGTGGTTCCACTTCGCGGGTGTGGATATATTACTTGTACGATGTCCTTATTAAAAAGAGAACCGCTGCCGATTCGTTCTGCGTTCGTCCGCTTTGCTTCCCAAATATGGGCTCACAATTTTTTTCCTTTAGTGAGAACCTAGATGCCCTGGCTGCATAAAATACTTGATGTCTCAGAAACTATTGAAACTAAACCATTCATGACGAGTTTTCCTCTCATCAAGGTGTTCTTTAAGTCATGCTTCAAATTAACATTTATGGTGCGCGGAAACGTAAAAATACGTTTGAGCGTCCAATAACTTTGAGTGTAGATACCTTGAGAATTTTCCAATTGATCTAAACAAAAGTATTAAAAAGATGTATATGAATGGACAAAGGCCTTTTCCATGAATGGATCAAAGAATTCCGAAATAGATATGTTTAGGAATAAAATACACATTCTACTCGTACAATGCTCAAATTCGATGGTGATGGTGATGGATATTTCTTTATTTTCAGGTACGTAATTGAAAATGCCTCCTGTCCTGCTGATTATACCTACAGCATTGTCGTGTCAGTTTTCACATAATACTCTATACGTGCTTCTTGAAATCAAAAGTGCGCTAATTGATTGTGCGGCTGTGGTGCTTTTGTGAAGGACTAAAGCCACCTCTTCGACAGCACCTGTGTCCTATAATAAAGAATCCCCCGGTATGGAGAGGTCGAAGAGGGCCTCGCTACACTGCAAGATGTTTGGTAGGATCGTGCCCTTGACGAGATTCCTACGACTTGTCAATCCATTAGGTCACCTTAGCTCTCTTACGCTTTCTGAAACCTCACTTCGTCTTGTTACAACAGTTTAGACTCGCACTGGCCAGCACTTTTTTTTAACGACTTGATATGCTGTTCTTCCTAGCTCGAGGCCTTCCTTATTTTCCTTGCATCCGAATTTCCCATTCGTGTCCCACCGTAGATCAATTTGGAGGCACCATTGAATTCTCAAGGCTTTTGGTATTTCCTCCCTGATTCTTGGGAATCCGAGGCGGCCCTCCTCTCCCACTTGAAGGAGATGCCAATCTACATCGATTCCAACATCTTCGTCATCCGGCGAGATGAATTACAGGCTCAGATTACTCCGGTTCCCATCTATGAGGCTTACAGGAAGGGCAGAGACATGCCACTCACATACCAACAGGCAAGACGTTCTGATCGAATAAATAAGCAGTTCGCATTTTGTGCCGATCAGCGGCGATTCCCTCTTTGAAACCCAGGTAGCCGTTTGGGACGAGGAGGTGAAAGTCGTCACAGAAGAAAACAAATATGAACGCCGAAAAGATCTGACAGGAGTGACTTTTAAAGTTCATTCAAGACAAGTAAGTTGTGATTCTTTCATTCCTCGCGTTTGTAGGCGTGGAAATGAAAACCAAAAAGGAAAATTGCATTTCAGTTCTCTCAAGTACTTTTACAGTAGTGTACAGCTTTTGTGCTCATTTTCAATTGTGAAATCTCATCGTCCAATTGTGTTCATGAATTTGTCTTTCGACTTTCTATTCATGCTTCTTTGCTAGAATGAACCATTCGTGATGCTTTATAATGACACGGATGAAATGGGAGGGATTTTCGGGGAGACTTGGGAACTCTTGCAAGACGTCACGAACTTCTCGTGAGTTTTTAATTCTTTTTCTTTTGGAAATGAAGAAGTGGCGGAACGTCCTCAAGTTGTTGTGAAATGTAAACATTGAGTTCCAGTTGCAAAGATCGGAAGTGGCACCGTAACTCATTTAGTGAGAGTGAGACATTTTAACGTGAACATACAGAGATGAACGGTGACTGAAAAGTATGAATTAGGAGTAACTAGAAGGACTTCGGGCCATTTTCGGTGAAAACCTGACACATACTGTATACTGTATATCTGACAAATACTGCGTGTGTAATTTATCATCCTCTCCATCTGGTCAAGCTCCACGAGCGTCAAGACCATAGGTTCGAATTTGACGATGGGGAAGTTGAACGAAACAACTCATGAATACGATGGGTTGTTCGGGATGCTCCAAAGAAAGGAATTCGACGTCATGGTTTCACCATTGACCATCACCAAAATAAGATCCCTTTACATGGACTTCCTCGCTCCCATTCACGATTATAAGTGAGTCACTAATCATTCTTCGTAATGCTTAACCTTTATCCGGTTCCTTCCAGAAAAATCTGACTTTAACCCTTTGGCTGTTTGCCCGTGTACATACTCGGGCTTATGTAGTGGTAGCATGGGTATGTTCTCGGGCTCAGAACATTCACTGTGTCTAGGTTATTTCACAGCTGTTTATGCATGTCTGCTATCTTCAATATTTATCAAGATATTAAATTTTGCTTACATAAACTATTGTTTTTGGACAAACAGGGCCAATTTTCTTACGAAAACCTATCATCCACCCCCCCAGTGTTATAACAGTCAAAGGGTTAACGTTATATTACATGTTAGGAGATATATAGTATACAATGTGGAATGAGCTTCGTGTATGCCATCTGTTTCATGAAATAAAGGAACGACGCCAGGGAAAGCACTTGGAACTCATGGGAGCCGTACCGGCGTTTCCTGGTGCACTTAACGTTCATGATTGACTCTACTACATAAAGCTTCAAGTCGGGATCACTCGTGAAAATGCTAAAAATTATCTGAAACTGTATTTTAAGCAACGGTACCTATAAGTCTATCTTGTCGTTCGAGGCTGGCGTCAACCGAACATAGACTTTCGGCAATCCAATTATTCGTCCCATGGGGGCTCAGAGATGGAGATGACATGGCGGAAGGCTCATGAAGGCATTTATTGGAGGCGCGATAAGGACTTTTTCCTTTTACATTCGCACGGCTCTGAATCATTTCGAACTCCATGTGATATTTAAGAGCAGTGATCTTACTTCGAACTCATTTACCTGGGACCCATCCTCAATCAACACACAGAAAAAGCCGATTCCAGCCGTTATTTCTGTCAAATTTCCACAACGAAAACGGATTTTATAGGGTTTGCGATTAGACCAACATTCTCAAGAGTTATAAGGAAACATTCTCAGTCATTTTTTCTTTACTTCGATGCGAAATACTTCTCAGAGAGAAGCCGTAATGTAATATATCCGACGATAATTTACCCGAAATGCTCTCTCACCAAAAATCGCCCCGATGGATAAATAAAATGAGGTTTAACATACAATCAAGTGTGAACATATGTACTTGTTTTTGGTCAGACCGCGAATCTACGTGGCAAAGAAACAGGAGAAGTCGCCATGGCAGGCGTATTTGAAGCCCTTTTCTCAGACGCTGTGGCTGACAATCTCAGCCACAATCATCATATTCTCTATCTGCCTTTGGTTTCTGAATCGAAGAGCCAAAAATATGCCGCATTCCCGCATCCAGGACGATCGATTGCAGGATCCTATCACCAACTGTCTCCATATATGGAGTGCATCATGTCTGCAAGGTATTCTCGACACAAAAAAAGACATTTTACCCTGGTAGACGATGCACCTTTTCTGATTCATACTTGTTCATATTCCTGCAGGAGTGCCAGATGAACCGAAGCACCCGTTGCCACGTTCAATTCTCTTGATGAGTGCTGCCGTAGGCTGGCTCCTCGTGACCGCCTATTCATCGGTCCTTACCTCCTTCTTGGCCGTGGATGTCCTTTCTCTTCCATTTCAGCAATGGCAAAACATCCTGGACGTCGGATCTTCCTGGAAACTTGGAGTCCTTGTGGACTCTTCGGATTTGGACATGTTTCTCTACGCATACAACAGCAGTCTTTGCTCCAAGTACCCTAAGGTTACTCCCCATTTATAAATTGTGAATAGGTCAGGAGAATTGGCAACAAAGCAGAGGAGAAATACAGTGACAGAAGCATTTTAACACGATGCAGCGGACCAGCAGGAGACCAAGGCATAGCATGCAAAGCAGACCAGCTTGGAATAAATTCCGAGCAAGCAGCAAAAAACGATTCACTTGTATTCCGTAGGGGAGTACCAAATACAGGCTTATTGCATATCAAATATGGCCACGCAAGGGCTTTTATTTAAAACATATATGACACAAATTTTCATTAATGACCATATCATGTTTTGGTCATATAGCCCATATAATATTTATCCCTTAATTTCTTTTAGCCAACTTCGCTGCATATGTAGTCACAATTGTCAAAATACCTCTTGTACATAATACTTATTTATGGTACGATCAAGTTGAAGGAAGCTTCATCATGTCCGATGGCTCGGCTTTCACATTATCCAGGCAACATTTACTTGAAACTTCATGAGTGTATTATAAACGTACCGACGAGGTACAAAAAATAGCTTCGGTGAGACCGGATGTAATGTACAGGCTAACTGTATTTGGTCTTTCTCTGCCATTTTAGAAAAGAATGTATGCGTTCAGAAATGCACCACCTGCAATCCATAACGAGCAAGAATATCTGGCATTGATCCAATCATCACCTTAATACATGTCTCTGAGCATGCGAGAATAACTTTACAGTTACAACCTAGAACATTATCTTTCCTAACATATAATAATAATGAAATATAATAGAGAGCATGTCGCCGTGAAATTCGAGTTCGTGCGAAAAGTTCCTGCACTTCATTTTTTATACTCATAACACATGCGCCTAAAATCTGCATCTTGCTATTTTATGATTATGACATGACTTTCCTTAAATTTCGCAGATTGGCAAACCTTGCCAGAGCGAAAGTAAACAAAGATGGCTTATGACCCTGTGAGAGAGCAGCAGATTGTGACGAAACTCTTAGTGACTAAGGATGAGTAGGCCACATCCGACAAACGGCTGCAAAATGTTCATGAGAACCAATGCTTGAAGAAACAAGCTGCATTCTAGTGGGTGGAACGTTTTTAATCCGGACGAATATCAATTGGCGCTCCAGCACGTCTATCGCAACATTCAAAGTCTGGACGAGCTCATTTGGGCAGACCTCTGCATATCAGTCTATCAATTGGGACATCAAGTTGGTCCCTATGAACATTTTGGGAGCCAATTGCGGATGGATGCAGCAGGGTCTGACTGGCGACCAAGGGACCCCCGCACGCCTCCCTCCCCCATAATGCAGACGAATGGACCCCTGTCACACGTGCGGAGGCCATTCGGCCTGGGAAGAACCCCTGAAAAATTTCCCAGTATCCTGGTGGGCCAGCCCGACACTGGCTTTCTTCACAATCACAAAGAGTTTCGTCACAATTCGCTACTCTCTCACAGGGTCCTCAGCCATCTTTGTTTACTTCCAATGGAAAGGTTCTACTTAGTATGGCAAGGTTTGCAATCTGCCAAATTTAAGGAGTGCCAGCTGGCTTGCCATAATCATAAACTAGCAATATGCAGATTTTAGGAGCAAGTAACTATAAAAAGTACAGTGCACGAACTTTTCTACCCCATCCCCCTCGTACTTCTTTCTGGTTTAGACATCCTTGGAACAGACAACAGAGATGGGGCAGATTTATGAGAAGCTCATCAAGGACAAACCTCAGAACATGTTCGGTCTTAAAGTTGGATACGAAAATGGGATATATAGGACACTTACGGAAACAAATTATGCGATTGTTGTGCCGGCTGAAAGCGTGTCTGTCTCCGAAAACGCATGTCAATTGGTGGCCATTCCTGGGGAGCTCGCATCTCAACGCCTTTCCATTGCCCTCACCAAGAACTCCATTTACACTCATCTGTTCAATCACTTGTGAGGCACTATTTCCTACTAATGCGCCACGCTATAGCAGGGCTAATGACCTTCTGCCATTTGACTTTCGGCAGAATCGCAAGATTCCACGAGAAGGGCATCTTGAAGCGGATCAAGGACCGATGGATCAGAAGCACGGCAGATGCTTGCAAGGACTCCCAAGCCTTCAGAGAAGCGACTTTCAGCGATATACAGTCTCTGATTGCGCTCCTCTTCGCGGCCATGTTTCTGGCCTGCATAATTCTTTGCACTGAGAGGATTCTGCACTCTTTCCAGTGATACAATGGCATAGAAAATTGGAAATATATGTTACAATCATCTAGCTGGGCTTTCAAGAAGAACTTTCGCTTGCAAAGAAGAGAGATTTCAAAAAATTATGTGGAAGGAGAAAGAAATGAAAATATATACCATCTAAAATAACCTAAAAATAACCATCAATAACCATCAATATAAATAACTATCTAAAATAAATATATCCCATTTTCTCATTGATACAACTTTTGAATGCCTCTACGAAGTGCCAGCGACAAGAAAATCATCACGCCCAATAATTCTGAGTCCCAGGTCTGAAACCTGAGAAAAGACAGAAGGGGCGAAGAAATTACCAAAAGGAATCTGAATGGGCCTGCAGAATTTGCCCTCGTCGTTGATACGTCTTCTTCATCCACGATGTCCATGCGAGTATTTTGTGCGCTCAAATTGCAGGATTTGGTATAGACATTGTATCATATGTCCCATTTTCTCATTGAACATGTCATGTCACCAGAGGATACTTGGAGTGCTTCTTGAATTTAATGGGGGTTTCTTCATTGTAACAGAGGTAGCTTTAAAAAAATTGCTGTTTTCGTAATACAACAGGTTCTGGAATTATGTTCATTGTCGCAGAAAATGAAAGGTTTTAAGGATGTTCCATTCAACGGACCATGAGCTTCCATAAATCACGTATATACCCACAAACATCTTCCCTCGAGAGCGATAGTATGGGAGAAAGTGATCCAACTGCATTTTGCTCATTTCTTGTAGGTCTCTGAATGCAATCGGCGAAGATGAACAGTTTGAGGCGGACTGACAGACTCATGGATTGCGATTGATGGAGAATTCAACGTTTTCTTCGTGCGCGCAAAGCGACAGTATCTACATGTAACACGGGATTCTCGAATTCCGCCGGCATATTTAATGGGATTTCTCGCCTTATTATTCATTGCATGCAGGACAGAAAGACTCTATTAATAGCCTTGCGTTCGATGTCGAAGGCCCGCAAACAAATGTGAACAAACGGCGCCAGAGCGAGTTCGGAGGTAGGCAACGAACATGATGAAGGAGGTAGAAGAACTCCAATATTGGAGACGCCGAGGAGAGATGGTATCCAATTTTTGCATCCAGTGGTAAATGGGGGAAGGAGAGGGACCTCAATCAGGCATTTACGATCATTAATGGAATCGATAATCTAGACTCGGGAGATGTCAAATGCGGCATGGTGTGTTCGTCTGGTTCGAAGCCAAGACATGAGAATATTTTCGTAAATTTGGACCAACTTTGGCTGTTCGCGATGTCACCTTGAATGCCAATAAGACGATGCCATTTCTCCTGCCGGGAAAAGAGGTAGCAAGTACCAAATAATTTATTTTTATGGCTTCTAAGGCTTCCGGAGATTCATTCTCCGCTTCGGCAAATTGCCTTCGTAAGGGAAAGTAACGACGTCTAACGAGCCTATGGGGATTTCCTACATGTACTAGGAGCTACATAAAGAACTTCCAGGACAAGAATACAATCATTACCGTGTTTCGCTCACTCCTGTCCATACAATATTAACGTGAGAAGATCTCCTACGCACGGAACTTTCCGTATTCCACCTGCAGTTCCCCATCCTTTCTTGACTCGCATGGATGCTACCTTAGGATAAGGGAATGGAAGGAAGAAGGATGCGTCTCGGCCTGTGTTACTTGTTCCTGGTGGCGGCTGCGGGAGGGAAGGAGGATGCAGCTGGGCTGGAGGTTCTCGTCGAGAGTCTTCTCACTTATCATCGATGTCCCTGTGTCACCTTCATCGACGATCTGCAGCAGCCAGGTCAACTTCATGTTGATACCACCTCAACTTTAGATATCTGCAACACCCAGTAACGAAATCTAATCAGATTCGTAATACGAGCGCGTTATGGCAAAAGACTGAAAACACCGCATCGTTCCAACTAGCACATCACGAAGTAACTCTCCCATTCGGCACAGCAAATTTGTGTCAATATTGAGCAACGGTTGATTTTTGAACATGACAATGTTGCCTCAATGTTGTGCAAAAGGCTGCCTCGATGTTGATGCAATGTTGGAATAAATCAAAGTTCAACTTTGAAAATACGTTGTGACAGCGTTGAATTGTCAACGTTTGGGCATTACAGTGGCTCCTTTATTTCCTGAATCTGAACGATGGCTATCAGTATCGATTAGTATCGATTAGATCACGAGATTGAATGTATATTACATGGATGATAGTATTCTGTTTCATACTGTCATCCCAGGGCGGGTTTCTCCGGAGGGCCAAGGAAGGATCCCCAGGTGGGATCATAGTACGTGGTACTATTGGAGGTACCAACATCCCGGAGAAGTCCCGCTGAGGTTGTATTTGCTGTGCTGGATCGGAATTAGAGTTGAGTACTTGAGTGATGTAACTTTTCTGTTCTGCAGAGGAATTAAATGTCCAGCATCACCTCCAGATTTCCCTGAATATATGAGAGGAGCCAGACACATCCCCGCAGACAAATTGTTATGCTCTATCCCTCTCGAAAGGGACAAGTCACGTCACGTAGGGACTCGGGGAAAATTCCTTATTCTCCACGGACCCCCCCGACCAGTAATACTTGGAATCTCCATGAGCCGGTTTATCCTCCGTAAGCGGGTCTATCTAAGAATTCCTAAGGCTTCCCCTAAGTGAAAAAAGATCGGGTCCTACGCGAAAAATACCGGCGACTCATTGCAATGGCACCAGGGTGAGAATCGCTAAACCTATTTAAATGTGGATGTCTCAACCTCGTCTCAACATTTCAACTTTTTGTCGATGTTGACACGTAGTTGTTATGACGAACGGTTAAGATAGACGGCGCAACCAGTCGAGGTAACGACGAACGAGAAGTTTCAATGACATGTTCTTGCGCGAATTAGAATCGATTGCCTTGCCGCTTGTAAAAGTGAATACTTTCGACTTCCACAAAAGGTCAAGGTCGTACGTGGCAACTATCATCCGTCAGGAATAACTGTTTGCTGGCGGCATGAGTCTCTCTCTGTGAAAACCGTGAATCGATCGTCAATGACCAAAACAAGTTTCAATTAAGGTTTTAATATTTCAATTAGGCATATGGTACCTGTTTGATTCTCATTTGGCCGACTCAGGCTTTTGTCCTACCTTCCTGCCAAAAACATGATTTGGTCCATGCGAATTGTCATGGATACCATCTCCATGCCTTCTATAGTAATGTCCGCTTGGAAAAGAGGGAAATTACTCATTAATCCCATAGGTACTACTTGAGAATGGCAGTGTAAATGTGCTTGGGGACGACCATCTTGAAAGTTTTTTCTCAGTTGACCCAAAATCCAACCTGTTCTAATAATAGGGACGAGTATCCAATAGACCAATGGGAATCTGTACCATTTGGTATCTATTTCTTTCGATCTGGAGAATGGCAGTGCGCATGCTCCGGACCGAAGGGAATTGGTGCCAAGTGGCAGGTATTCCCTTTGGTCGATATTTGAATGTTGGGGATTACTCTCTTGCTTTCTTCATCGGTAAGACTATTCCAGAATGATGGATCCATTTTAAAGGGCAGAGTCCTTCCTACTCCATTTGTTGTTGTATTGATGTACGACATACCTCAATGTACACCCTTGAACTTCTGGGAATGCTATTCTGGAAGAAAAAAGAGACATATCTCTCTCTTGCCGTTCATTCTTAGTCGTCGTCAACGTAAAATTATTCTGAGGAGAAATATAACTTCATGTACTAGAAAGAATTTAGACGGAAAGGAGACAGATTGTCTGAAATTAACCAGGATCGAAACTGGACCAAAGGGAAAATGTGCCAAATGGCACCGACTCCCTTCGGTATATACGCTCTCTAGGCTGGACCAAAGGGAATTTCTGCCATTTGACACCCCTTCCCTTCAGCCAAGAGCAAGCCCATATCTGTCAGACCGAAGGGAATTTCTGCCATATGGCACCCATTCCCTTTGGTACAGGGCATGCGCGGTTTCTTTCTCTAGGATAAAATATTTTTACGGTATGGAATATTTCCCCTTCAGACCTTCTCAATGCATGGAACCCCACATGAACGCAATACATTAATTCATGGTCATCAATCTCCACTTAAGAATCCCTAAGACTCACCATAATATTGTTTTTGGGACAATGAGCCACCTTTTCCCCAATTCGAGATGATTACTAGTGCAATTCTTCATAATGGCCAATAAATATTTTAAGAAGGTTGTTTGTCAGCATCCAACCGCAAAAGTATCTCAAAGGGTACCTCAATTGTCTACATGCCTAAGGAGGTCTAGGGAAGAAATTATTGAGATCGGAAACATTTCCTCTCGACAGGAGGAATGCTTTACCAAATTACCGATCGTATCCATATATTTTGAGCAAACCAAGAAAATCAATGCCATTATGCACGTCAGTACGCAATATGAGGACCAAAATGTATACATATGTGGAAATGTGGCTAATTGAAAAATCAATTCCTTAATTGAAACTTGTTCAAGGACCTAGCTGGCGAATGCTCTGATCACGGTCACGAGACCGTTTTTTTTCTTTTCAACATTCGAGGCAATTTGCTGAAACATTTCCTGGAATCGGGAACCACAATTGCAGGCGTAGTGCGTATGCATATATAGTTCCCTGTGCACGACTCTGTGCACCGCTAGACAATAGCCCTAAACTTTAAGAAAGTACATGGTTCCAGCACGACAACGAAGCTGGCCGCGCAAAAACAATCGCTATTACCATCGCAACGGGAACACCTAAGGACGCAACGACAGCGTAGACCGTACCGCATCGTGCTCAGTAGAAAGGGTAAGCTAAAAGGACACCGATTCCGAACCGTTATGAAGATCGAATCGGCAGTCACGAACGAACTTCGACGCACATGGAACATTTTCGCGCATGATGCATTCCATGCGTGGGTGTAGAGCTGGGAGAAAGCAATGCATTAACGGTTGCATTGTGTTGAATGACGATGATGATACGCAGACGTGTAAGCCATTACAGGGTACTTGTAAGCCATTACACACTCAGTCTGAATATTAAAAATGAGAACGCTCACAGGAAAGAGGCGCCGTCACGTGCATCCACAGGAACCGATTTCGAAATTCCTCCACCGTGAAGTCCAACAGACGTAATACACGCGAACCAAATCCTCACGTCAAAATCCTCACGCAGCAATCGGTCTGAACGCGAGCCGCACGATCCTGCACGCCCTGGCGACGAACCGCGTCTGGACTTGGACGACGGGACGGGACGCGTTCCGGGGGGATGCCGGAGGCGACCCGAGGGAATGCCTCCACGTGAGCTTCGCCGGGAGGACGAAGATCTCTTCGCAGGTTTGTCCGCTTTTCGCTGTTCCGGTTCCTCTATCAAGTTTTTTGCTCGCAGTATTCACTTCCGGTATGGCTGAATTCCATTTCATTTTTAAACGAATTATGTCAAACATGGCGCTATCAGTAAAAAAAAAAAATAGCATTTTGCAGAAAAAATATCTTGAAAATAGGAATGATAAAAACTTGGAAAACGATAAGTGCTTACAGCCGGATTTTGCTTCTTTGGATAGGAAAATCCTCTCATGCATTCCAACGAGCAACATATGGCAGCGATTATGAAAATTTTCCTTCAAAAATTGAAGCGATTACTTCCGACGCGGAATTTCTCCTCCTACTCGAACGGGTGATGGGACTGTGATTATCAAGAAATAAGTTCAAAAAACAAAGCATTAACAAATAAATCCTACCGTAAATAATAATATCTTTGCAACCAGGCTTCGATGTTGGATGAGATCTTTCATGGACATCCTCTTAAACATGTCAAATACGGAATTTTGAGCAATTCAGCCGGAAATACGGAAACGACGCTGTCGAACGTCTTCATCGCATTTCGAAAACCCGACCTCAGCGTCGAGATCATGAGAAACGAGCATCCAGCACCTGAATCCGACGGGATAACCAGCATCCGAACCGACCGCTCTCGTTGCCTCGCAGGTCCCGTCCCCGGAGTCCTCCCGGATCCCAGAAGGCACGTGGTACTTCCTCCCCGACTCTCGTGACTCCGAGGCGGCCCTCCTCTCTCAACTCTCGAAGCAGCCCATCTACATCGATTCCAGCGTCTTCGTCATCCGGCGGGACGAGTTCGAAGCCAGGAACGGCACGGTCGCCATCCACGAGGCGTACAGAAAGGGCCCAAACATGCCCCTCGTGCACCAACAGGCAAGCCGCATCGGTCCATCGGACCACTCCGAGTCCAGCGGACTCCTCCCAAACCCACAAAACCGCTGACCCACAAAAACGCTGATCGCCGCCAACCCAGATCGCCGTTTGGGACGGAGAGGTGAAACCCGTCGCAGAAGAAAACAAGTACGACCGCCGCAGAGACCTCACCGGCGTCAACTTCAGAGTCATCTTCGGCGTGGCAAGTCTCTCACTGCTCTCACTGCTCTCTTCTATCGGCAAAGACGAAGCAGCTCCTCCGGGATGCGTAGGACTCATTTCCTTTCACGACGCCAACTTAATCCTTGGGAGCCACTGCACTCGTTCGCATCCCTACGAAGCACCGGACTTGGAGCAACATTTTTAAAACTTTTTTTTTACTTTTATTTTACAGGACCAACCGTTCGTGATGCCCTTTAACGAGACGGACGAAGTGGGCGGAATATTCGCCAACGCTTGGGCTCTCCTGCAAATCCTCACGAATTTCACGTGAGTGTTTCCTTCATCCATTTCCTTCCACACAACTCCTCTCGTTCACGAACCATTCAAATAAATTCTCCGAAAGAAGAGCTTCGGCGTCAAAAAAAGGAAGAAGTCGCGCAGGAAAGTAAGTTCCGTATTTGGGCTACAGATTTCGCCCATTTCCCTTTTCTCGAACCCGCCTTGAAATTGAATTTTTTTGTTGCAAACCCGCATGCCCCTCCGAGAGCAAACGGGAGAACGCGATCGCGAGCGCCCCACACCCCATCATCAGTTCCACGAATTTCATTTTCCTTCCAACCCCGTTCCGGGTTGCGGAAAACACAGGATCGCATCCATAGCCAACGTGAATTTCGTCCGTTTTTTTGGAGGAGGAATCCCCGACCGAAACGAAAGGGGCCTTTGGAGATGGACCCGTGCCCTTTCCGATTCCACTATTTATGGTGAAAGTAAAATTTAATTAATTTAATAGATCTTGGCAGTTCCCTTCGTCGCCGCGATTGCTGTCTGTCGACAAATAGAGAGTCGTGACGAGAACAGAAAAAAAAAACTGAAATGGAAAAGGAAGAGGTCTTTGATGGGTCCAGCTCGTGTCCTTGGCATCGGTGCCGATAAGGACAAAGTCCCAATCCCAATTCAGATTCGTCATAAAGCATTTTCCAGCGATTCCCGGTCGTGCATTCGCGACGCTCTAATATCTGTACGAGATTTTCATCTCGTGAAATTCTCGCATCGTCCTTTGAGCTTTTTTTCCGATCGCACGCGAAACTCGGCGCGAGGACAAGACGCATCGCAGGTCTCGTCGAGACCACGAAAGGCCGAAGATCACGAAGCCGCTCTCCGCGCCGTCCAAGGTCCACCGACATCGGGTTCCGCGACCCGAACGCCGCCATGGGGAAACTGAACGCGTCGACGGACCAATACGACGGGCTGTTCGGGATGCTGCAGAGGAGGCAAGTGGACGCCATCATACTGGCTTTCACGATCACGGAGACGAGATCGCGTTACATGGATTTCCTCGCGCCCATCCACGATTACAAGTCGGTTTCCCATCTCCTTTACCTGAAAACTATGAAAAAAGTTTTTTTTTTTTACTTTTTTTTTGTCTTTCCTTTGCCAGTCCACGGATCTTCGTGGCGAAGAAACAAGAAAATTCTCAGTGGAAGGCATACCTGAAACCCTTTTCCTGGAAGCTTTGGCTCACGATCCTGGCGACGATCGTCGTCTTCTCGCTCGGCCTCTGGTTTCTCAACCGGAAGACAAAAGAACTGCGAGAGGAGGGCTTCCGGGACCATCGACTGCTCGATCCCGTCACGAATTGGCTCTACGTCTGGGGCGCCCTCTGCCAGCAAGGTATTACCCTCGCGTCGACGCTCGTTCCTGTCGAAGTCGACCGAGTCGTTCGAGTCGGAAATCGTCGACTCCGTTTACGCAGGAGCACCGGAGGAGCCGAAGCACCCGCTGCCCCGCGCCGTTCTCTTCATGAGCGTCGTGGTCGGCTTGCTCGTCGTGACAGCGTATTCCGCGGCGCTCACGTCCATCTTTGCCGTGGAGGTCCTCTCGCTCCCGTTCGAGAAATGGCAGGACGTCCTCAACGCCGGGAACTCTTGGAAACTCGGCGTCATGAGGGACTCCTCGGATTACGACATGTTCTTCAATGCGCACCGAGTCAGTTCTCTTCCTGAAGCCATCCAGACGTTCTACGCCCATGGATTACGATATAGAGAACTTCCCACTCCCCCCCCCTCCTCCCTCGATCGTCGCCCTCAAGCGACAAAAGAATCTAAACGATATTCTCATGCGGTCTAGACTGACCCCTGTCACTGCACCAGATCCCAGCTTTTTTTCTTAGCTCCAGCGAGACCTGCCCTATCCACCCTCATCTCGAAGAGGGTAGACCATTTTCTCACCTGCCGAAGAACACATTCGTCATGTAAAAGTCAATTACGAGGTCCAGATTCGTATTCATTTTAATAATCCAGGACACCAACACACAGATTTACCCCTCCTCCCAGTTGAAAAAATAAGGTCAGCCGAACCCTCACAAGCAACGCGAAACATTCTGGATGAGAATGCTAAAACCGGTCATATCCTCAATTTGACCTTAACACACTTCCGTGTCCTTGCCCCTCGGCCCCCCCCCCCTTTCTTTCTGACTTGTTTTTCCTTTTGCTTTTGCCGTGAGACGACCCCAGTTTGTGTTCCATCCTTTCAGCCCCTTTTCGTATCCCCTTACCTTTTATAATTTTAATTACCCACCGTTACTATTTTTATCTTACGCGCCTTCTACCCTAGCTCATATTTATTCCCTAGTTCTAGTTAATTTTATTTCACCTGACCTGGTCTGGCCATTTTTTCTTTTCATTTTTTCTTTTATTTTATTTTTCGATTAGGTTTATTACTCCCTGATGGCGTTACGTTTCCGAAACGATGGATTTACTTTCCCCGACTTTTTTAATATGCTGGCCGGTTGTGAGTCTCCCTGTGCTTCCGTCTCTTAGACATTTCAAATCGTCTCTAGCGAAAGAAGCTGAAAGGGACGAAAAAAATAGAAATCGCATTTTCATCCCATTTGTCACAATCGACGTGAATGGACATCAACATATGTGAGAGTGCTTTCGTCACTTCGATCAAAGGAATTTAATGCGATACGACCAACAAGTCGCGCGCTAATCTTGATAAAATAACCCATATTCCACCATGTTTTGGGTCTGTCCAGAGAACACTGAACTTCCAGTAGCGTGAATATAAATTTAAAAATTATTTGACAGTCTTCCCGCGTCTCGATCCGTGAAAATGACCCTTGCCGACAAATACATCCACGCAGAACCCATTGGAACGAACGACGGCGATGGGGCAGATATACCAGACGCTGATCTCCCGCAAGCCAGAGAGCATGTTCGGCCCCTACGAGGAGGGCATGCAGCGGGCGCTGAGCGAGCAGAACTACGCCTTCGTCGGGCCGGCCGAGAGCGTCTTCGCGTCCGACTACTCCTGCCACCTGGTGGCCGTCCCCGGGGTCCTCGCCTCCGAGCGGCTTTCCATCGTCCTCGCTAAGAACTCCAGCTATACCAATCTCTTCGATCACTTGTGAGAGTTCCTTCTCTCGTGATACGCCACGAGAAATCTCTGTCTCGTAACTCTCTCGTCTCGTCCCTCATGTTTCGCAGCATTGCAAAATTTCACGAGAATGGAATCCTGAAGCGCATGAAACACCGATGGATCACCGAAAGAGGGAAGGCTTGCCCAGTCTCCTACGGCTACAAAGAAGCCACGCTCTCCGATGTTCTTTCCCTCGTCGAATTCCTGTCGATGTCCATGGTCCTGGCCGTCGTCGTCCTCGTTCTCGAGCGACTTTGGCACTCCTGCCGAACCGCCTAATCCTTTCAAATCCGTCGGGAGAATTCATAAAATGAAAACTAACAGCGAAAGGCGGGATTTTCGGAGGAGACATTACAAACGGGCGAATAAATGAAAGACAAATTTGAGCCATTTTCCACAGTAGCCAATTTCCACTCGGTCCATTTATCTCTCGATTGTTGATGGACGCTGCCCGTGTGCTTGGTTTGTTCCGTGCGTATACGATTTCAAGGTCCTAGCCTTAATGAGTTTAAGTAGGGAAACACTGAAGCTTGGTATTCGAAAAGGTCTCCCCCTTCTTTTCTTCGAATCTTGGGCTGGAATTCCCATAGAATTACACGGAGGCTGAATAGTAAGACAGAAAACGACAGACACAGAACGACATACGACCAGTTCTTGGGATCTTCACCCTGAATGTAAAGAGCACTGTGAGGTCTATATCCGATTATATAAATTGATATATATGGAGCATATCGCCGCCGACAGCGTGGCCAACGAAGTAGTATGAGGAAGAACTGCATATAAAAGGCACGTCTTCATCATGAAAAATGCGTGATCAGTCGAATAATAGGCATTTCAAGTGCCTTCCAACAGCAAACCACGTAAAAATATGTGCGTCTTTTTCCTCGTCCACCCCCCTGTGGATTTAGAACCAGGCGGATGTCCTCTTAGGCGTTATTTTCACCCATTGGAGCGATGTCCACCATGGGGAAAATCCACCTAGCTCGAAATTCATGAGCGCGAATGGATAAGTGGACTTCCACCGGGGGGGGGGGGGGGTGTCCCCCTGGTTCCAAATCAAACTGGTTGTTTGACCAGGTGGATAGGGTGTGGACGTATTGTTAAGGAAGGCTACGAGTTCATAACGCGACCTTGTAACATTATACGTATGCTTGCAATCTTACCTGATACAGTACGTGAGTGTGCAAATGGTTTTCACCCCCGGGATGTGTCGATTTTTCCCCCACCTTTCTGAGCTGCTGTTATACGCCAGCAGACGAAATATAATCTAAAGTAATGCTATGCTCTAGGACCCAGACTTTTCAAGAGTGATTGAAATTCAGTCTCTTTTCGTGGTGAGATCCCGTTCGATTTCGATGGTGCCGGGGAGTTTCAGCAACCCCCTAAAACCCCCTTAAATTGTGGCTCCCTAGATACCATCAAATAGTCGCAAGTGGAAGACAATTTGGCGAAGACGAAGCATTCAATATAGATGTTGTTCTTCGATTCGCACAAATGACGCACAACCTTCAGAGGTCCAACCGAACGCCCATGCCATTCATTATGAACAAATCGCCTCAATTTAGTTCAGTTTTCTTATTTTAAGGCTTTTTATTCACGGGATTTCTCATTTTGAGCACCAGTGTGGCGAATTTAACTTTCAAAAGATTCATACCGGCCGACTTCCACTATCTTCAATCCGCTCCATTAGCTTGATCGCCATAAATGAGAGGGAGAGGACATCTTAAATAGAGGGAAAATAAAACAGAGTCGAGTAAATTCTGACCGATCGGCGTGTTGAACCTGAGAGGATTGATTCTCCACCTTCCAAGACGAAGGCAATTTGTCGAAATTGCCTTCGTCTGGGAACGGAATAGAGTCTAACAAGCTTGCGAAAATGGCCTACATGATTTCGGAGCACACAAAGAAGTTCCTGGCAGCGAAAACGATCATTAGCGTCTTTCTTCCACTCCTTCCACTGCAATATTCAGACATCCTTGGGAGAGCGCGAGATCCCAATATGTACCTGACGGACGGAGGGACAAAGTCGTCCTGGTGTCAGTTCTTCTTTACCCATCCCGGCGTCGCGTGGACGCTCCAATAGAGGCAGCGGAATGAAAGGCATTGCTCTACTCCTGTGCGGTCTGTTCTTGGTGCTTGCGGGAGGGATGGAGGATGCTGCTGGATTGGCAGGGCTGGTCGATGGCCTTCTCGCTCATCATCAATGCCTTTGTGCCAGTTTCATCGATGGTCTTCAGCAACCAGGTTGATGAATAGTTGCAGTTGGTAGGACTGCTTTTACCGATGTGTACATGACGAAACATTCATTTTTGCATTCTATCATAATTTAGCATGGAAATGCTAAATTGTTATTGCAACCGTAATGACGTGGACCTTTCGAAACATTTTACTGATGACTAATGTATGCCATTTATCTTCTAGCTCCATTCATCTTGAGAAATCTGACTATTATTCTGGACCAGGCAATTCTTGAAATGCCATTATTATTTTATTTTACGTAAACCAATTCCCATACACGTATTACGCAGTAAAAATCCCTCTTGGAGCTATCGAGCGCTGGCGTATAATCAGAAAAACTCCATATTCAAACTGAAAACGCTAAGAAAAGTGGTGAGATGCAGAGTAACAGTAACAGCAGAGTAGCAATCCCATATGTTCGATCGGAAATCGAAGACGGACGCTAATTAGTGCTTCTCACGCAGCGATCGGAAAGAGCGAGCGCCACAAGACGGCGAGCATCCTGACGAAGAAGTACGTGCTGGGCTGGGTGACGGGCTGGGACGCGTTCCGACGGGCCGCCGAAGGGGACCCGCGCGAGTGCCTCCACTTCCTGCTGCTCTCGGGCGAGGACGCCGCCGCCTCGTCTCGGGTCAGTCGCTCTTCGGCTGCCTTCCGGCGTGGAGGCGTGGAGGCGTGGAGGCGTGGAGGCGTGGAGGCGTGGAGGCGTGCGCGGGACCGTGTGCGATTTTCGTTTTTTTTTCAGGTTTTGCGGGGAGAAACATGAAAACGTGAAACGTCTTTCGTAGGAATAGGGGCCATTCACTCATTCAGATCACATTCATTCATTTTGTCTGAATGTCATCGTCCCCCCCCCCCCCAAATATTCCATCAAGTGGTTGGAAAAATGAGGTTGTGCCTCATTTAACAAGCGATGTTACATGGGATAACGGATGATGCAAAGCGAACGGGAAAGAATTTCTCCTCCCGCTTGAACGAGAAAGAGAAAGAAAAGTTCCTGCATTACCATGCAGTTACCATGTAGTTCATTTTTAGGGCTCCAAGAATGGCAAAATTACTTATTATCAGTTATGATAGTTGAAAAGATGTTAAAAACTTCATGGGTCACTTGAAAACCCTAGAGAGCAAATAATAATCTCGTCCGATTAGAGAATTGGAAAAGTCTATTTAAAAAATAATAATAATAATAAATATATATATATATTATCTTTCCGAGTCACTCTCGACATCGAGCTAGATCATGCTGGACCAGAAGGGACAGCGGAACGGGGACTTCGTTATCGCGTCTCTCCTCTGTATTCGAACAACAGAATGTCTTAATTGGGTGCATCGCGAGGAACATGCCGGGGGAATCGATCAGATTCTTACCTTTTCTTCGACGGTTTGCCTTCTCGAGACCCGTCTTTTTCCCCCCATCGCTTCACGACAACCAACAAAATAAAATCGATAAAAAATTTTTGGTCGTCGGGTCTCACACGGTCGACTCCAATCCCGATCACCAAGGTTCCCCAAAATCGTGCTGGATCGGCGATTGACAACCGTCTCGGAATCTCCTGTTCGGAGACGTTTTTCTTGTTTCCGTCCACGTCATCACCTCATACGAAGGCATCGATCAGAAACTCATCTATGCTTAACCTTTTCTGAATCTAATCTTGGCCGATCGACGTTGAATTCAGCTTAGGAAGGAACGAGGCCGCCTGTCCTCGAATATCCTCGCCGAGATTTTTGCAAAACTCGGAAGAACTCAGAATCACATCGTCCCTACCGTTCGACAAATTTGGGGTTTCGAATTTATATTGGCGGAACATTTTAGCTTCAGACTTTTCCCTCGGACAGCCAGTGAATTCGGTCTGAGCCTCACAAATATCTCGTCCGTTCTACGTCGCAATTAACTATCGAGATTAACTATTAACTAATCGAGAGTGCTCTTCCCGTTTCCCTCATCGAGGAGATGCAAGAGGGAAAGCTTTTGAAGGGATGGACCGAATGACCTCTCTTTGCTAGAGCAGCTTTAATTCTTATTTCCGGCACGAGAATCCTCCATCGGATTCTTCCTCCACAGAGCTGGTTCTCGGAGATCTCGCCGAACCCGCAAGACGTTTGGTATCTCCTTCCGAACTCCCTCGATTCGGAGTCGGCCCTCGCCACCCTGCTGCAAAGAATGCCGATCTACATCGACTCCAGCGTCTTCGTCGTCCGCCGGGACGACCTCCAATCCCGACCCCGGCCGATCCCGATCCGCGAGGCCTACAGGAAGGGCAGGGACATGCCGCTGGTGTATCGACAGGCGAGTTCCTTCGATCGAGTCCATTCCGGTTCTCTTCGCTTTCGAAGGTCGGCTATTGCGAATCCAGGTGGCCGTTTGGGACGGAGAAGTGAAGACGGTCGCGCAAGAGAGCAAGTACGAAAGGCGAAGAGATCTCACAGGAGTCAATTTCAAAGTCCTTTTCCACCAAGTGAGTTTCTTCCGTTCCTCGGGCCCGTCGGGAAAAACGTAACGCTTTTGCTCCGACAGTCGTACTAGGACTGGACGGATGTACTTGGACCGGACCGATGTACTAGGACTGGTACGTCCGGCCTGGTCCGTCGCAGCACTGACGTACCTCTGCATACTTCAACATTATGCTCTTATATGAAATCGTGGAATCGTGATACTTCCGTCGAATGAGCTGCAGTGCAATCCCAGTTCTTTGCTCTGTCGCTAGATGACAGAGAACTGCCCTAAAATCGGTTCCAGTGCAGAAACCTTCCATGTCTTTCTTGTTTTCTTCTGGGAAAGGTATGTACCGTAGCGCGCGGTGAGCAGACTCCAAATCGATGTGCAGGAAATGTGGCATTCCGATATGTGTGGTTCCGCGTTTTGAGGTATGCCACACTGGGGGGTGTACTGGGTACTGGGAGTATGCCCCAGTACGTCTGTGGATTACTCAAGTAGAAAATTTGAATAGAAACTTCAAATTCCGAGCCTATTACGTGAAATAATGGCTTCTCTCGAAAAATTGGTCCTAATTTGAAAGGTGATAATCTTGTAAGAAGTGAAACAATGAAACAGCTACATGTCACCAGAAACTTTGATCTTTTAAATGTAAAATGCGAAAGGTTCAGGTTTGTGTCAACTTTATTTCTTGAGGCATTAATTTTCTTCGCTGATGTTAGAAAGCGCCGGTTTCCTGCGCCCAGCGCCCTTTAAACGCCCGCGGGAACGGAAGCGTTCACCTCGCCGGGAAGAACGTTCCATCCGGGGCCGACAATGCCGACGATGCGACGACGGCGGCGCTTCGTTTTCGAATTTGGGCTCGGGGACGTTACTTTCGTTTTCCTTCGCCCGTTCTCAAGGTGCAACCGTTCGTGATGCTGCTCAATGACACGGAGGAATTCGGCGGAATGTTCGCAGAGGCTTGGACGGTCCTGCGAGGCATCACGAATTTCACGTGAGTTCATTTTCTCATCAAGGGGAGGGGGAGGGGGAGGGGGGGGGGGGAAGGGGGGGGGGGGGAGGGGCATGAATATTTCCCGTATCCATTTGGTCATTCGGAATAACCTTTGCTTCGAAGGAAAGTGGATTGTGGAACTGTGAAATCGCTCTGAAACGAAGACGTCGAATTTTCTCTTTTGCACAAACTCGTACTGGCGCCTAAAATTCTCTGCTGACATCCAAGTTTTTTTTTTTCTATTACAGTATGAATGAAAATTACTGCCGCAGAAAATATTTAAAAATCGGCAAAGAAAATTCGAAAATATAATTGGGTCATACCATATCCACATGACAAAAATTTGGCTACATTTGGCCAAGATACCCTTCAAAGGCTTATTATCCAGAATATGTCCTAAAATGCATGAGGATGCATCCTTACTGCTTCGTTTTTTCTTTCGGTCATTTCACGTCAAACCTTCCAACCAAAATGGGGTACATCTCAGAATTCGATTACATTTGGTGCGTGAATTTCTCTCAGGTAAAGAGAAAGAGTTGCCAATTTTTTCGCTGTAATCTAACTGTTACTCCTTCGATGCTGCCCCCCCGCAAATATATATTTCCATAATTTGGGTTTGTCTTGCAGTGACGATCGTGACCGTATCACGTTGAGTAAAATTATGCTCCTGATATGACAGGAAGCTGATATGAGTGAGACACATGTAGTTCGAGAAATGGCGATTTCAGGAAGAAGAAAAAAAACTGAAACTGCATTTTTATGTACGGAGGCCCTTTCTGAATGGGGGGAGGAAGGGTAATCCCGAGATTTTCTCACTTAAAACGGTTCCTGTTATAAATGGTGAGATTCCATGGGGGATCTCCGGTGGGAAGCTAAGGTCCTCTTTTCATATTAAGTTGTTAAGCTGATATTGACAGATGCTCCCGTGAAAAATGCATGAAATGCAAGCAGTTTTACCGATTTAGAAGATGGGATCGCCGAAGGGACACGCATCAGACGAGTTAATTTCTTCACTTAAACTGTCGCACGCCGAAGGCATGGCCATTGCGAGCTTGTAGGTGGTCGTGCTAAAATTTATAATAAAGTCTGTCACTGAAAAGCGGATAGGACGTTATGCTTTAGCGCAATGCGGAACGAGGGAGGCTGGGAACGCGTTTCCTGACTTCTCTGCTTGACCGAAGGGGGGAAATTTGGACCCTGGGAAAGCAACCGGGATTACCGAGCCGGCTATTTTTGCATGGCAGGGGGGAAAGTTCGCCATTGGATCCATTTCCTGAAAACGTCATTTAAATTTCGCAAAACCACATGGTTTTTACCGTCGGGCCGGGAAATTTTTCCTGCCGAAACCTCAAACGGTGTTCCGGCTGCAGCGCCCTCTATGGTCAGTATGGTTTTTGGGCTGTCTGAGAGCAACATTTATGGAAAATATTATTATTCAAAATTCGTACCGATATGGCAGACCGTCGGCATTCGCGATATACCAAAAAATAGATTGCTTGAAGTGCTAAAAGCTAAAAAATGCCTCAAGTGGTCGAATAAAAAGTCAAAGACGTGTCCATTCCCTCAGCATTACATTTACAAAAGGCTATCGATTATACGAGAGAACGAGTTGCAACTCGGCACATTCGCGGGTCTTATACAGGATAACAAGTTCATGAAATTGAGTGTTGCCCCCAAGTTTTGCTCACGTTCGAAAATACGGCAGTTTCTGAATTCCTGAAAGTGAAGTTCTCGCAAATGCAGTAGAAAAGAGTATTACACTTTCGGATTTGCCCCTTCGAGAGAAATTAATTTTCTCGGAGAATAATGTTCATATGAGTTGAGGGGCATGCAATAATTGAAGTTTGGCATTTTGTTAAAGGGCCCTGGGGGAAAATTCTGTAGGACTGGTTTTAGGCAACGGAGATCAAATCCTATCATGATGACCTTTCGCATTTTTTTTAGAGGTCAAGAGTATCTGACCCACGTTATGGTAGTTTATACATGGAATGAACCTATAAGCTTCTCGGACGATAATTTTTCGTCCTTAGAAAGTCGAGGAAACGACGTCACGAAATCGTAATTTTAATTACTCCTAATATCTCTTTCCGGCCAAGCATGATCGACGTGAGATCGAAGCAGTCCAACGTGACGATGGGGAAGCTGAACGAAACAACTCACGAGTACGACGGATTGTTCGGGATGCTGCAGCGGAAGGAAGTGGACGTCATAATATCCCCGTTCACCATCACCAAAGCCAGATCCCTTTACATGGACTTCCTCGCACCCATCCACGACTACAAGTGAGTCTCGGCCCTCCTCTTTCTCGGAGCTGGCCCGAGGAGTGGGAAGCGCCAGGGGATTCGCTTGCTCGTTTCGCAGTCCGCGGCTGTACGTGGCGAGGAAACAGGAAACTTCCCAGTGGAAGGCCTACGTGAAGCCCTTTTATTGGAAGCTTTGGTTCGGTGTCGCGGGCATGATCGTCATCTTTTCTCTGAGTCTCTGGTTCCTGAATAGGAAAGCCAAAGACCTGCAAAATGGCGATTTCCGCGACCATCGATTATTGGATCCTATCTCCAACTGGTTATACGTATGGGGCGTATCATGCCAACAAGGTATGCCGTTCGCTTCAAAAGTTCCCACATTTGCATGCTGTATCTGTGCAACATATCGGATTCCCTCCTGCCCTTATTCGCATAGGAGCACCAGAGGAGCCGAAGTACCCGCTCTCTCGCTCAGTTTTCTTGATGAGCGTTGTGTTTGGCTTGCTCATCGTAACTGCCTATTCGGCGGTCCTCACATCTTTCTTGGCCGTGGACGTCCTGTCGATCCCGTTTGAGAAATGGCAGGACATCATCAGTTTCGCCTCCTCTTGGAAACTTGGGATCATGATGGACTCCTCGGATTATGACATGTTCTTCAATGCATTCAAAGTTAGTGTTTCCTCCAAGCAATATGCCCCTCCCCCCCTTGTCTTCATGTTCAGAGTTATCATCAAGAAACCACTCACATTTTTATTTGGTCACAACTGTGGAAAGGAACCTCCCAACATGGTTAATATCTTACAGAGAGTGATGGGCCTATAACTGTTTTCTACCTTGTCCGATAGGTTGTAGAACATGTGAATGGGGTCCTTCATGGCCTGTGGGCCGGTCACGTTTGGCACGACCCGACCCAACTCGCGGACTGCTTCAGATCCAAAATCAGTGATACCGCCATGGATGGGCTCTGATCTGAGGCGAATGTTTTCAGGTTTTTTGTTTTTAGCTTACTTCTCGACTGGGATCATTGGCAGCCGCTGCCCGGATTTCAATTTCATTCAAGCGTAGAATTGGAGAGGAAGAGAAAGATATAGGGTCAGAGAAGGGGAACAACCTGCAATTTATGAATAGCAATGTGGAATGACAAAGGGTTCGGGTATCAGACTGATAATAGGTCAAGAAAGCCCAGAATTCCGCTTCCATCATCATAATCCTAATATTAGATGAGCGCAAAAGTTATAGTCGTTTCGGGGGGAGCCGTGAAGTTAGATTAAAAATCGAGTTTCCGGCTCGATTTGCCTGCTCTGAAACTTTATGCCATTATGCTACGTATTACTAGCACTCAATCAAATTGTTCTTATGTTGAATACAGTCCTGAGCAGGTAGCGACAAATTTTAAATATCAAAACATAGATAATTCAATTTTCATAACCGATATTTTCTTCCGATTATTGAAATCGAGTTTCACTTGTCTTTCTAACAAGAACCCTTTCTAAAAATGTTGGGCAAAAGAGACACCCATCATTTCCTAATAATCAGATGTGTCATCAGCTCCACCTTGAATAATGATTTTCTTAACGGCCAACGTCATATCTTGGGCTGCTCTCGTTGTCACTTAGTGGTCTTCTGCCTCCCAACATGAAAGAAATTACTTCGGTAATTTTACTGGAATACCTTTCATGCGATTGTACGTACACACACTTCGATGAGATTCCAAATGATGACCTGCATGGCCACTATGGATGTCTCTTTTATTTTTTTTTGCAGACACCTGGGGGGCCAAAAACAGAGATGGGACAGATATACGAAAAACTGATTTTGAACAAGCCAGAGAGCATGTTCGGTCCGTACGAGGAAGGCATGCAGCGAACGGTGACAGAACCGAATTATGCTTTTGTCGGGCCGACAGAAAGCGTTTCCTTCTCCAACTACACGTGTCATCTCGTGGCCGTCCCCGGGGTCCTCGCCTCCGAGCGCCTTTCCGTCATCCTCACCAAGAACTCCAGTTATACCAACCTCTTCAATCACTTGTGAGAACTTACCCTCTTCTGCGTGGATCTTCGTCGATGCAGGGCGAAGCTCTCAGTTCCGTTGCTCCCGTGTCCCCGCTCTTTTGCAGCATCGTAAGGCTTCACGAGAAGGGCATCCTGAAGAGAATCAAGGACCGATGGCTCGAGGAGAAAGGAGGAAGTTGCCACGACTCCCACGTTTACAAAGGAGCAACTTTATCTGACGTTCAGTCTCTCATTGCATTCCTGCTGGCGTCCATGGTCTTGGCCTGCACGGTTCTCATTCTCGAGCGGCTCTGGCACTCCTGTCAAATGTAATAAATGATGCAAATTCATCCGCAAAAAGCAACGATTGGGTTTCTTGAAAGACCCGTGGTGAAGCAGAAGAGAGATTCCGAGAGAAGAATTTCAGAATGAGAAAATAATTTAATGGAAGTCTCAAGTGAAGACGATGGAGTTCTACCATCCCAATGAAGTTTGCATTCGGTGGTCCTCAAATTCAGCAGGGACATCAGTAGCACGATGTTCGATACGAAGGCCGAGTATGGCGAAATGTAAAAAGAATGTGACGGAAGGTGGAAATTTTAAAAAGTCAGATCTTGATAATTTTGCTAATCTAATTAGGATGCTCTCATTCAGCGGTCAGCCTTATGAAATCGCGCAAATCCCCCACGTCCAACTTTGTGTTGGCATGTGCCTACTTGGGATTTAGTCCAGTAGGTGAAAATGCAGAAGGAAGGATAATTTTCCCTTGGGAACACGGATCTAGTGAGATGAGAGCTGAAAGACCATTTTGAAGACAGGCCTTTTTCGGGCCCAATTGTGGGCACTTCTTTCATTTAGATCCGCCTCGCACCTCGAACGAAATTCTCCCGGTGATTTCGCTCCCAAGAGGGACAAGCAGATCGGTAAAATACAAGATGGGAATGGCGGAGTACTTTCTTTCTCAAGGCCGAAGCGCTTTTGAGGCCAGTCGGTTCGAGAACAGTGGTGATCTTCCTGGTTGAAGGACCGGGGAAACACTTTCGCCATGTCACCGGCGGTTTCGCCGAGAGAAGGTCGACTTGCTTCATTGCA
The DNA here is from genome assembly GCA_905338385.1 of Darwinula stevensoni. Taxonomy (NCBI): domain Eukaryota; kingdom Metazoa; phylum Arthropoda; class Ostracoda; order Podocopida; family Darwinulidae; genus Darwinula; species Darwinula stevensoni. The sequence goes on along the minus strand of CAJPEV010000606.1, from coordinate 30,246 downwards.
ATTCATTCCCTCATTGAGCGAAGAGAGACAGAAATGCAAGAGACAGGAGGACTCCGTAGAATGGCCTGATCGGTTGAGTGCGCCGACTGTTGCGTCTGTCCCCTGTTACGTATGTGGGAATTGCGATTACGCCATGGCTTTTTCAATAAGAGGCAATTCGAACCGGGACGTGACTGATCATTCACCCCTGCCCGTTTCGTATTGCTGTTTCTTTAATCGGGCATTTCCAATTAGCGTAACAGTTAGCGTATGGATTATTTTTTTTTTATTGGACTTGTCTTTAATGCGGGTTGTAAACCTCGTTTTCGTAAAGCTTGCATGAAATCCATTAACTCCTTGCCGCAGATGCTTCATCTATTCGGCAGTTGCGATTTTGCAGTTAATGAACCTCATCAACGAGAAAAACGTGAATCGCGAAATCTCATCAATCTGAAGATTACTCCCGTCAGATCAAAAGCCCCGCAAATATACGTTACTCAAAATAACGTCACGGTTTTAATCACATTCGCATACTACATGTGGCACGAAATACAAACCCGCGAGTTTCACAATGTTTTTCGCATAAATTGGAACACCTGCAATCGTGAAGAAAAACTGCATCCTGGGTCAATATTGCAAGTGCGGAATATCCGAAATTAGGCGATAAAACTCATTTTTTTATTTATTAAATACGGTACCGATACACCCCTCATGGCATAGTCTCTATGCGTTTTGACAAAAACTTTCGTTATCGAAATGATAATATTCTTCCCTTTCCTGCCCAGATTCTTTCCTTGCACGATACGAACGCCGGTTAAGCAACAAAAAAAGGAATCCAAAGGGAAGTTAGATGAGATGATATAATAGAAGAGAGATACAATTTTTCATGCTTCCGTGATGGTTCCATTTAGAAGTTCTCAGTTCTGAAGTTCAAAAATAAAATGGCGCATGCGTCCCCTACGCCCTTTGTCAACATCCATGCTCATACAATGCATTAAGACTCTTGCAAAATGATAGATGGAGGTTTAAATGATTAAGAAGTGTTTGCAGAAAAGGAGAAGCTATTTTATCTGTTCACTCGCTAGATCGCGGGCAGGTAACGAGCTGCCATATTATGGCGGCATGTTTGAAAGAAAGGTGAATAAGAACCCCAGTAGCGCAAAATGTTGGCCCAATGCGGGACCAACATTGGACCAACGCACCCAACGTTGGCCTTGCATTGGACCAACATCTATAGAAGAACGCCTGAAGGAAGGAAAGAGGAATAGTGGCGGGGCTTAGTGGGGAAGTCATTAAAGGTTTTCCGTATAGTCCTATCACCCTCGTCTTTCTTTGAGGAAGGGTTTTGTCAAGTCTTAAGATTTATTCAGACAAAATGTAGTACTATTTTGAATCGAAAATGACAATTGGAAGAATGACCGGGAAGCTTATGACGGTGTGGAGATGGAAACAAGTAGGCCTATATCTAATATATATAGACGATCGTGACTGACTGACTCTAATTCTAACCATGTTCTAGAAAGGTTAGAAATCTGAAACTTGGTACACATGTATCTTTTGGTATGCAGAGTTNATATAGACGATCGTGACTGACTGACTCTAATTCTAACCATGTTCTAGAAAGGTTAGAAATCTGAAACTTGGTACACATGTATCTTTTGGTATGCAGAGTTCTGAAAAAATCCGACTTTGAAGGTACATGCCCTGGGGGTACAAATTTTAGGGGTAAACGTTTTTCTTAAATATATATTGTGACAGATGAGGATGTCGTTCAGAGACCCAATTGATTGTTCTGGGTTCAGTGGTGTAGTAGTAGCATATCTGACCGACAACCAGAAGGTCTGGGTTCAATTCCCGGCCATTCCTTGGCTTTCTTTTGGCTTCTTTTGCCTTCCATGTCCCCTTATTAATTCCCCCTTCATAACATAATTTTTGCTTGAGTAAGGCGGAGAGTCATGGAAGGCTGAAACTTGGCATGGACATGCCTACCGAGACGTTGAGTTCAGGAAAAATGTAAAATTTAAGTTCCATGCCTTGTGGGGGCATATTCCTAGGGGCCACGTTTTCATGTATTTTTTTTGCCCTAGCTTATTCAGCTGGGGTGGAAAGATGAAACTTGGTACATAACTATCTATTGGCATGCTGTATGCAGAAAAGTTAAGACTTTTGAAGTAAATGCCCCGGGGGCAAACATTTCAAAGGGAGATGTTTTCAAATAATTTTTTTGCATTAGTTAAACTGATGAACATAGAAAGCTGAAACTTTGCATGAATGTGACTACTCAGACAAGGAGTTAAATAAAAATGTTAAGTCTCGATACATCCCCAGGGATATTTTTTTCAGGGGGCGATGTTTAAAAAAAAACAAACAATTTTGTCTTTGCGAATTGGACAGAAATGAAAAGGTGGAACTTGGCGCACGTATCATTGACATATTATTGAGTTGAGGGAGTATTCAGCTTTCATGGTGCATCTCCTCCGGGCGTGGCTTTTGGGTGGGTTGGCTTTGCCAAGCAAGATATTCCACCAGCGAAAACGACAAACGTATAAGGTTTAAACTTTTTGGGCATGTAGTTCTCTGAGGACTGATTTCGTAAAAAAAAAAAGTACTTTGGATTAAAACGCCTGAGGGCACATTTTGCAAGAGGCTTATTTTCTCGATCCAGCAAAACAGAGGGCGCTAGAAAGTTTATAATTGGAAAAGAAGAACCTGATGGATAGCTGAGTAAATGAAAAATGCTACTTTTATTATATCGAGAGGATCGTGAGTAGCTGACTGACCGACACAAGTCGCTATTCGCATCTTGAATTTAGGAAAAATTCTACTTTGGTGATACATGCTATAGAGGAACATATTTCCAAAAAGTTCTCTTTGCTTCAATAAAACGGAGACGCATGGAAAGCTGAAACCTGGCAAGGTCGTGACTGCTGACGCACTGAGCTCAGGAAAAATGTCAAATTTCCAAAATGTTGGTATTTCAGGTGGGGATATTTCTTGGGGACATTATGTTTTCAAATAATTTTTCATATCCTAGCAAATCGGGCAGAAATAGAAAAGTAACAGCTGGCGCATGCATAACGGACGTGATGTTGATTTAGGGAAAAATTCAACTTTTCCTGTGCGTCTCCTCAGAGCACAGCTTTTGGGTGAGTCGCTTTTCCAAATATATTTTTTCACCGCCAGTAAAAAGGGGAAACGTATAAGCTTGAAACTGAGTAGCATGGAGTTCCCTGACTCTACATTTCAGAAGAAAAAAAAATGTCGTTAAAACCCATCAGGGCACTTTTTCAAAGTCCCATTTTCCTGAATTATTTTTTGATCCAACGAAACAGAGACAGAAAATTTAAAATTCCCTCAGAAGTACCTATTTGATGGCTGAGTACAGGAAAATTTGTTGACGCACTGAGCTCAGGAAAAATGTCAAATATCCAAAATGTTGGTATTTCGGGCGGGGATATTTCTTGGGGACGTTATGTTTTCAAAGAATTTATCATATCCTAACGAATCGGGCAGAAATAGGTAAGTAACAGCTGGCGCATGCATAACGGACGTGATGTTGATTTGGGGAAAAATTCAACTTTTCCTGTGCGTCTCCTCAGAGCACAGCTTTTGGGTGAGTCGCGTTTCCAATATATTTTTCCACCGCCAGTAATAAGGGGAAACGTATAAGCCTGAAACTGGGTAGCATGGAGTTCCCTGACCCTACATTTCAGAAGAAAAAAAAAATTGGTTGAAAATCCATCTGGGCGCTTCTTCAAAGTCCCATTTTTCTGAATTATTTTTTGATCCAACGAAACCGAGACAGAAAATTTACAATTCCCTCAGAAGTACCTACTTGATGGCTGAGTACAGGAAAAATCCTACTTTTCAAATATGGCATATTAGCGTAGGTTATAGAAGGGAATTATTGCAAAATGTATTCTTCATCCTTACCGAAGACCAGTAAAAACATATTCTGCTTGCATTCGGGCAACTTGAAAGTATAAATTTAGTTTAAGCCCAATGATTACACCAGCCAAGGATACCGTACCACTGAAAACTGGATTGAGATTGGTGACATATGAGAATAGTTTCCCTTTTTTCTGGAGTTCTGCCTTGGGCATATGCGCTTGTTTCCGGAGGACAGTCAAGTAGAGTTTGTTTGCAATCAATCCTCAAAAAATCTTTAATAGTTAGTAACCTAAAAACGCAACTTTTTAGGAGTAAAAAGAGTTTTACTAAATAAAACAGCTTGTGTGACATGAACGCATGGTTTTCGGGGGAAAATTGAGGCAAAAGTTAAGACGAAATTGGTAGCCGGATAATTCGGAACGAAACGAAAGACGTCCCCCTGCGATTACGTGATTCCACTTTAAAAAAAAAAGTCGGAAAAACTAGACTAAGTGAGGAAATCTCTCAAGTTTCCTCGTGGGCGTGTCGGTGCGGCCGATTGCGTCTGGCAGATAACTTTCGTAGAAATACTGACCCTTTCCACGGATCAAGATTTTTTCAAAAGAAGAAAAGCCCAAAATAGGCCAAACGGATGCGAAAGACCGAGGTTGAGCAACAGGTGACGCGAGGGCGAGCCGGGGAGTCGACACTCAGCTCTCTATATAAGGCTCTCACGATATCGGGTCCTCACAATTTCCATCCAGCTCTTGCCCACTGACAAGCCTTCTGCTTCCTTCATTCGCATCGAAGCTTCCGTTGCATCCAGAAAGAATGAACTTCCCCGGCAAGGTGAGTTTCGTCCTGTTCCGCTCTTTTCATGCATCAAATTTTGAAGTGTTTGCAGGGTTGAACTCTCCTTGATAAAATATCCTCCTTGAGAACACGGGGACTCACTTGTTATTAGAGTAAGTCGTCTTTCAACGGATTTTTATATGCATATGAAAGGATGCGCAAAACCTAATTCGTTTTGTGGTGGGAGTTTCGATACGATTTCTGACGGAAGTCAGAAATAGAATAAAAATAAGTCATACCTGCAGTATGACTTATGACAACGCTTTGCAACTACTTTTGATCCCATCAACTGGTTTCATCACATTTTCTGACTAGTAACCAAGTTCTGTTCTGTACCTGATTACTGGATTATTACTGTACCTGAGTGAAGGTACTTGATTAAAGCCGTACGGTTCTACTCTCTGATGTGTAAAGGGATTGTATGCATTGCCCTTATTATATTCTATAACATATGTGAACGACGGCAAGTATAGTACACAATGTATTTTTCTCGCAACTGATCATACTTACGATCAATTATCAGCGACGAAACGTTGGCTACCTAGTGCAAGGAATTCCTGTACTTCCAAACTTTACGCTCCACGGAATAAAATGGAACTCTCTCTTAGTGATTAATTCATTGAAAATTATTTAATACATACCATACTCCTCACAAATAAAAGCTATGCCCATAGGATACGATGAGATGAATATGAAATGAAGCAGGTTCAGCACCTGAGCATGAGTACCGATACCAATGTTCTGGCGACAGTGGGACAGTCGGCAAGGGACGGCAGAGAGATATCGGCAAACATAAACTCTTAACAGTCTGGAAAAAAAAAAAACATTATGCAATTTTTCATTTGCAGAATAGAGCACAAATGGGATCTAAATACCATCAAGGTCATCATTTTTATTTTGTCTAGCATGTTCGTGATTTAGCCGTCCTTTACTCTTTGCCCACTTAGATGGGTAAAGAGTAAAGTAAAGAACGAGAAGAATGAAGAAGAAGAAGAATGGTATAACTTCCACAACTATCTGTGCATTGCGAATATGGCATAACTTAGGTTCATTGGTTGACAGTTGGTGTTCCTGGTTATTCTGGTCCTGATGACAGTCTTTGCTGCCGCCGTTCCTCATCCCTACCCTCATCCTAAGAAGAAAGGATCCAGGTATGATCTCATAAGAGTCTGATACCGAAAAATATATTTGTGGGACTCACATTTACCCACCACAACATACCACATCACACGAAAGCGAAAGGGAGCCAAATTGAACAGAGGAGTCAGCGATTCAGATGGGATGATGACGGCTTGTCAGACCGAGACCGTGAAACTGAAAGATGCAATGCCTTCTCCCTCCCCACAACGCCAGGACTGACCCCCATCCTGAATTCCTCCTTCCTCCCCCCTTTAAGCACGTAATGACACTGGAACACATCTTCGACACTGACTTCTCTGTCCTGGCTGTTTGGGGCCCACATTGAATCACTGAATGTTCAGTGCGGAATGAATGCAATGCGTTACTCTCCTACATTTCATCTGTTCAATTCAGCCCCAGGCTTAAACGAGAGGGATGAAATGAAATGCGCCTAAAGAAAAGAAAAATTTACTTGAAATGACTAGATTTTCAGTCCTAAGGTGAATTCCAGAATGGGACTTTTAGGGGAGTTTGAATTTAAGCGGTCCGGAAACTTACCATCAATACATGAGGTGCATTTTCATTGAAAAATACACCGTTTCATGAAATAATTTGTTCAGTAGCAGTTCCAGTTCTAGTAGCTCCGGAAAGGGAAGCAGCAGTTCCAGCAGCAGCAGCAGCAGCAGTAGCAGCAGGTAAGCTCTTAAAAAAAAAAAAAAATCCAGACAATTTGAGAGGTTCCTTCAGGACGCTTTCTCCTTTTCCTCTCTTCAGCTCTGGACGATGAAACTGGAAGAATCGGAGAAGAAAAGTATTCCGTTTAACCCCCCTCCTGTTTTCTCTCCTTCTTTGTACACGTCATACATGGATGGAATTTGGCTCTTTCTAGTCCAGACTCTTTCAATGCTTGCCTGATACTTTATTTTTGTAATAAATGTCCATATTCACGGAAAATCATGCCCCTTTAAATATCACTCAAACACTCAAAATCAAGCATTCAAGGAAATAAAAGGCTTCAGGGAGATATATGAAATCATCAGAAAATCAAATGTTTCCTTGGAGAAGGACTCAACCAAAATAAATTGTCTTCGGTTAAATTATGTGAATTCGTAGAGCAATGACGGACTTTTGAAGATTTTGATATGAGCTTCAATGCAATTTAGACTTCGATCCTATTCGGTCTTCTGATCGGGACAGAGACGTAAATGCCATGCCGTCGTGTGACGTTCGATTGACCTCAAGTTTCCCTTCGTGAAGCCTTTGCCCCTTTACATCGTCCTTCACGGATTCCGAGTGGTCATCCAACCATCGCTTCCCTCTTAAAGGATCCAGAGGGAAAATGTAAGATGAAAGGGAGAAAGCACGTCGGGGCATCCTAACCGAAACAGAGGCAGGCAGCCGAGGCGACGGAGGACAGGAGACTGGACGGAAGGATACTACGCTTGTGAAAACGTACGCGACCCGTTCCAATATAAAAGCGGGCGCGGCAGTTCCCCGGTGTCATAACTCCGCTTGGATTATCCGAGGGAACGTCGCCTCATTACCTCCCATGTTGTATGATAATGCGATTCTTAAAACTTGGAATCATGATTGGCCTCGTAAATTGGAATATGTTTTTACAAAGCATCCATCAGTCGCTGCTACAGCAATCTTCATATCCTTCTTCCACATGTGATAGGAGAGTTAGGAAAGCCCTAAAAAGAGCATTCTGTAGGGGAGACTTCATCTGAACAGGGTATGGAAAACGACTATCTTCAGAACTGATTTTAAACAGGACGAATATCATTATTTCCATATCAGACTCTAAATATTGAATTAATATATAATATAAATATTAAATTTTAGCGAAATTTTTAGAAATATTGAATTTTAGCGAATTTTTGAGGAATTAGAATTCAGCAAAATGAGCTGACAATTAAAAAAATCGATATCACATTCATTAGAAGTCTCACTAGCTAAGTACCTGAAACATGAATTAGTGTAATTTTTACTTGAAAAACAAAAATTTCACTTTAAAAAGATTCAACCTAAATGAGACGCGTGATCCCATATTGAAGCATATTTTCTGCTGGTTCAGTCATCTTGCCACGAGAATCCCATAATTTTTTTAGCACTATATCTGCGTTTAAATGTAATGGGTATTCACAAAATGACCTTTGGTGACAACAGGAATAAATCTTCGTTCACGTGGACATCATTGGAGCGAACAACGGAGATGGTGGCACAAGCGCCAGAAGTTGACGATGAGGAAGCCAGACACGTTCGGTTCATTCGAGGAAGGCATGCAGCGAGCGCGACGAAGCAGGACCATGCCTTCTTCAGGCTGGGGGAGGTGCATTTCTGCCTCCGACTACTCCTGCCAAGTGGTGGCCGTCCCCGGGGTTTTCGCCTCCGAATGCCTATTCATCACGAGGCATAAAAAGCAGGAGAAAAAATGAAAGACAACAATGAAATATGTATTTAAAATAAAATATCCCATTCTATCGTCATCCCATTTTCTTTTACCACACAGCCAACTTGGATGTCATTGAAGGGTAATACCCATGTTCTTTGGGATTTTTTTCGTCTGTTAGAGTTTGTAAAGCATATAAATGAAGATGAGTAACCTCTCCAACCTCATCCAGGGAGGGACTGGGCTGGTTCCTGATGCCCTGGAATTTCTCTGGTATAACCTAGGCCATAAGAGAGACAATTTCGAGTTTCTATCCTTCATGCGGCTAGAGGCACCCACTGAGGATTGCGATTCCATGTCACCCATCTCTTGGAATATTTGAATAGGCACAGCCTTCTTATCATGCAACACGGAGGATCATTAGCATGAAAGAAAATGACAGTCACACAGAATGTCGAGTTAATGGTTTTTAGCACGTTCAACATCTATGAAACGGACAATATAGGCCTATATATAGATTCTCATAGATAGCAGACCAAAATTATCGCATACATCCTAATATACAAAGCCACTATGATTGCCGGATGAAGCTGTGATAATAAAATACAAAATTTTTTCTTGCATTTTCTCCTTCATCCCTTCTCAGTTTGATAGAAAAATTGATGGGTGTCGGAGGGTTCTATGTACGTATTTCTTTTACTGATCTGCGTGAAGCACCTTGAAAATAAGTTTCCTATTAAAATCATGCACAACATGTAGAATCTAGCAGCTCTGCATATTCTCTCCTCGCTGATGACACTTGAAATGACTCGTCTAGTATGACTATCCCTCGATGAGAGTGTCAGGGGTAATCTATATTCGAAACTTTTTATCAGGAACAGTCAATATGGAATATATTGTTGTCGAAAGCGCGGCAAACAAAGTCGTGGGAGGATGGAGAGCTGCAATTTCACCCAATCAACGTGAATTACTTTATTCAAGGTCGGAACAAGCAGGTTAGGTTCTTATAATGTAATGTTCCTCAATAATGTTCCTCTTCCTTGCATAATGGGAAAAAGTCAATTGGCACTTACTATACATAGGTATGTTGAACAGGAGAGGAGTGGGAAATTTCCAAACTCCTACCGACAAATAGTCAATGAAATGGTTAATGCATACCACTATCATGAATTATGCATGAACAGTTGAAGAATAGATGGAGATCCATATCAAGTTCCCTACATAAGCAAACCGACTAAATATGTATGCGACTTTTTCAAAGATAATTTACTGGCTCTCCTGACGCTTGCAGCATCCAACAAACATATTCGTGCCTCTCTTTCAGTGCTCTCAAAGTTCGCATTTTCCACTGACGGATTCTTGCCCGGTGGTGATGACATTTAACTCTCCCTTTATCCTGGTGGTCTTCATCGTCCAATAAACCCAATACCTTTCCTCAAATCTGTCTCTATTCCACAGGCCACCATTTCGAAGCGATATGAAGCCGTTCTAGCTCTGACGATTGCATCCACCAGTAGAGTTGCAAGGTCGGATAATTTTCTGTTCAAAAATCCAAATTTTATCACTGCACGAGAATGAGACAGGCGTGGAATGATTGCATCGACGACGCCTCCAGATTTCTCCTCACTTTCCTACGGAAACGTTGGCATAAGCGGCTTCCGTTCTCCTTCCAGGCAAGAAAAATCCACGTGCTGAATGGACCTAGACCGATATTTCCCTATGCTTATTCGCGCCGAATGCTTACATGATGCATTCTGCAGGACTTCCCGACACTTCCAAAACGAAAATATCTGGGTCCGATCCAGGAAGGCTTGCCGAAAGACATCTTTTAAGGAGGATCCCATTACGTTGATTTTCATCTCACTGAGTATGTATGAAATGTGCATTTAAATATATAATATTCTCCCTGCCAACATGGCATCCCAGAACAGAACAAGACGATCAATAAAATACGAGAAACGAAATAGTTTTTTTTTCCAAGGCCGAAGCTTTCGAGAAGTGACTAGATCTTCCTGGTTTGCGGAACACAAGAACACTTTCCCTGTGCCACCGACGATTTCGCAGAGAAAAATTCAACTTGCTTCATTTCAATTCATTCTTTCGTTTAGCGAAGAGGGATAAAAGACAAGAGACAGGAGGATGCCGTAAAACGGTTCGATCGGTTGAGTGCACCGCTTGTTGCGTCCTTTCTGTGTTACGCATGTCGGAATTGCGATTGCGTCATGGCTTGTGCCATAAGAGGTTGTTCGAACCGGGACTTAACCGATCATTCACCCCCATCCGTCTCTTTTAGCCTTTCTTTTTCATCCACTTCCTGCTAATCGGGTCGTAATGGCATTTTCAGGTACAGTTGTTTACCTACGCAAAATATTTCATGGAAATTGTTTTTAAATATGGGGCGTTGGTTCCGTCTATGTTTGGCATGAAATTCATGGACTCGTTAACGCAGATGTCACAGTGATATTGCTAATGTGAATCTGCAGTTAATGCAGTTATAAACGAGAAAATTTATGAATCGCGAAGTATCATAAGCCCGAATATTACTCCCGTCATATCGCATATAATATAACCAAAATTAATAAGACATTTCGACATGGTGAACTTTTAGATGTTGCATTCAAATGCGAATATTCGTTGTGTTCATCACATGACTTGTAACATTTCTCATAGTAGAGAAAAACCTTAAGTCTCCATGCGACATGCGAAATAGCCGACACTTGGCAATTAAACCATAATGTTCATAAAATACATTTACTGTTTCAAATTTACAATTACTTTCCGTTTCCTTATGCCTGGGTGAAAAAATTATTATCCGAAGATGAATTAGATGGGTTGGTATAATAGAGCGATAGTGGGATTTGTAATGCTTTCGTTATCATTATCAATTTAAGAGTTCTCCGGAAAAATGTGCGACTGATCTTGCGCACTTTGTCCATATCAATGATCATGCATTGCATTAGAACACTTGCAAAAAGAATTAGTCTTGCTGGAGTTGGAAAGAAGAGAAGAGATAGTGATTTCATCCGTACTACTGCTATATGGCAAACAGGTACCCAACTGTCTTATTATGGTCGCTGTAAGAAGGAGAGAGAAAGAAGGTCTAGTTATGGAGGTCTGTGGAAGGATGCCTTAAGGAAATACAAATGGTATAGTGGTGAGAAAGTTTTGAAAGATTTCCCGAATGTTCCTAATGTCATTGTCTTTCTTTGAGGACGAGATTTTCCATAATTCAGGAAAATAATTTCGACAAAAATGTGTGTTATTCTAAATAAAAAATAACAGTTGGATGAATGGCATGGAAATTTCTGACAGTGTAGAGATGGCAAGCGGGCGTATGGGCAAATGCATTTTCTGCTTTCATTCGGGCAATTGGAAGTGAAAAATTTAGTATACACCCATATATTAAGGAAGGACCAGCCAAGAATACCTCATTACTGAAAACTGGATTGCGATTGGTCGCATATGAGCCAATAGGAGATTTTGCTGTTTTTTTTTTCTTCCGAATTACGTCTTTTGCGCAAGCATCTCATTTCCAGAGGACTCCCCAATATGAGAGAGATTGTTTGCTCCCTTTCTCGGACAAGAAGACTTGCGATTGGGGGAGGATATACGACACAAGTTAGATTGACTGACGCAACTGTTATCAATGAATCCGGATATAGAGCTTGTTAATTAGAAACAAAAATAGATCCATTTTTGAGTAAAAAAAAGGGTTTTTTATGAAATGAAGCAGTTGAGACAGGAAAATATGGTTTTCAAAGAGAAAGATGAGCAAAATAATAATAGTATAACAAGTTTGGCAGACTTTAGAAGAACGGAATAGAAGACTTCGCAATACGATTGCGTGATCCCACTGGAAAGATGCCACTGAACCCGACAATGTGGTGAAATCACTTAAGTTACCTCATGGGCGTATCGATACGGCCGGTTTGCTACCGATAGGTAACTTTCAAGGAAGTGCCTGCCTCCTCCACGGATCAAGATTTTCTTTAAAAGAAGGGAAGACAAAACTAGGGCAAACGGATGCGCAAGTCTTGCTTAGTCTTGCTAAGGTGACGTGACTGCAAACCGGCCATTCCCTCCCTATATAAACGGGTCCGCGATCTTGCCTCCTCACACTTTGCATCGAACACTAGTCCGGTGACAAGCCTTCGTCAGTAATCTCCAGTTGTATCCAAGCTTCCAAAGCATCCAACAAGAATGAACTTCCACGGCAAGGTGAGTCTCGCCATGCTCCGCCCCTCTCTTGTTACAACTTTCCAACATTTACCGCTCACTATCATGAAGCCTCCCTTAGGGGCACTATAAAGATACTGGTCTTTCAGCACGCGTTTTAAATAATTCTGCAGCTCCTGGGGTATGAATGAAGCTATGCATCTATCGCAGTGTGTTTGAACTTCATTCCAACTATGTTTGAAAGAAGGCAACAGATTTTTAACCACCGTATTCCATATATTCAAGAAAATAATTTCACAGAATGAGCTTGAAGTGTTCCAAAGAATCAGGGAAAAATACCAAGTAACTGTTATTATGATATAAATTTTACGAACCTACGTCAATTTGTTTTAACCTGTTTCGTCGCATATAATTCGAAGAATGCCTCACTCATCGATCTGCCAATAGGTCCTGTAGCTAACTATTAGCTTGTGGAAGTAGTCGTTAATCTTCTGGGCCATGGGTTGTAAGGAAAAAATTAATGGGATATAGGGATGGCAACCTTCATATATTAATATTTTGCTGACAGCAGTGGAATCGGAAACCAATGCGATCGAAAACTAATCAAACTCATTATCTATTTTTTCCTGCATGCTTGGTAATTAGCCATTCTTGACTCTTTTGTGAGATTGTGAGATATGAGATCCCCTGTTTTCTCTGCATTACGAATACGGCTTAACATTTGTTGTTTCGGTAGTTGGTGTTCCTGGTTCTTCTCGTCCTGATGACGGTGTTTGCTGCTGCCAATCCGCATGCCGATCCTCATCCTAAAAAGAAAGGATCCAGGTATGATCTCTTTAAAGTCTGATACCGAATAATATGTTTGTGGGACTCACTCCTTCCCAATATAACTTACAACTTGTATTAAATTGAGAAGGTGTAAAATTGAAAGTACGAATTCATAATATGCATATTAAGAAGAATGTTTGAGAACAGTGGCCGTAAAACTTATATATGCAGTTCTTCCTTCCATTGAGAAAGGAAGAATTCTTCCCAATCACTCATTTTCTCCTCCCTCTCCCCTTCATAATCACTGACGGTGGAGAAAGCGAATCACGTAAACCTAAACGTATTCCTTGTTTTCCATGTTTTCAATTCAGTCCCTGAGCATTAAAAAGAGAGAGGAAAAGAAACGCGGGAAAAGATCAAAGAATTTGCCCGAAATGAACTGAGTGGGTTTACAATCCGAAAATGCATGCAATAATATAAATTCCAAAAGGTCAATAGATTTAAAGGGTTTGATGACTGATCATCACAAATTGATGAGCACATTTTACTGTGAAATTTATGACATTTCGTTGACAACATTTCTTCTTCCCCAGTTCCAGCTCCAGCAGTTCCAGCAGGTAAGCTCTTCAAACCATCAATCTCGATACCATTTCAGAGAAACTTCCTTGAGCACATTTTCTCTTTCAATCTACAGCTCCGGACGCTGAGACTGGAAGATTACGCGAGGAGAACCGTTCCGTTTCACCCCTCACCCTTCCCAGCTTTTCCCCACAAGTCTTTCATGGGTGGAATGGAGCTCTTTCTAGTACCTCCTCTGCTTCTCTGCTTCCTTGATTCTTTATTTTTTATAATAAATATTCATCCCCATGTCAATTCTTATCCCTTCATTAACTTTTCCTACTGAGGAAACCATGACACCGTGCATTCATACTATTACAAAAATCATGCTCTCGAGAGATGAAGGAAAAGACTTCCATCCAACATTCCCTGTACCCAATAGTATAAACTTAATGACCTAACCGGGAAACTTGTTCCAGGGAGCGGATAATGTTAATAAAAAAAAATAGAAAAACTATTCTTCAACATTTTTTTTTCTCCGTTCCTCCCAATTTTCTCTATGGGACTCACTAATGTTAGATGTGGGCCTAATCCATAGACTGTCTACACATCAGGTCTTTACATAGACCTAATTTTTTCCTTCCAACGAATTTTAATCCTCCACTTTCACGGCCAATTAGACCTATAATTATATCTTGGAGTTTTCCAGTCATTTTAGAGAGGATAATTAACTTTAGTTCAATAACGGGACTATTCTAACTTTTACGAATCATCTCAGAGACACGTAACGGTTGACTGATTATGGGTTTGTTTTCGGCTTCTTAAACCATTATGAAGACGTATACCGCCCCAGGCAACACATCTACCTTAAGCAAACTTTGGGCCTTCGTTAGAATTCCACCTTTGCGAAGTAGGACGCACGTTGGTTCCACGTAGGCCTGTCTCGCGGCCAAACGTTGACCCTAAATCAATCAACACCTTAGACCAATATTGCAAGCCCACTTTGGGCCAAAATCAAATGTTGACGCACGGCTTTACTTTCAGGTGCTTAAAGGCTTAGTTGAAAAGCTTCTATACGGTGAGTCAAAACTCCTTCTCACCTTTTGAACATTAATAACTTCTCAAAACTTGATTTCATGGAGATGCGGTTTTCACCATTCGAAAGGCAAGACTATTCTATACAGAGAAGGGATTTTCGCATTGTTTTTCCAATGGAAATTAAAACGGGATTTAAAGCCCATAGTGCTTTCATCCTTCTCTAATAGCCACTCTGAAAGTGCTCTTCCGGAGAGATTCTTGAATGGTTCTCTCTTTTATCTAACCCGAATCTGCAATTCCAGAAGTACATTCAGATGCAGCCTCCACGATCGAAAAATAATACTTGACGTCTTTCCTCTTTACCCATAGAGTCAAACCCAAATTTCAACCAGGATTCCTTCACGATTCAAAAGACTCTCCTTTGACAGCTTAACCTGTTTAAGCAAACTAACTGAAGAATTTGAATGTCTTCCCCTACGTTGTCTGTGGGAAAAATAGCAAGTAACGCATGAAAAGTACTGGTTTCTTTTGACGAGTCACTCCCTGATATCTCTGAAATAGTGGCTGCGTTGGCGTGATCTCGTTCATTTCTAGGAGGCTTTTTCTTCAAATAACTGAAGTAGATGTCTCGCCCAAATGCTGCTTGCCTCCCTAGAGCCAATGTGGGGCCAACAAGAGCAGCCTACTGCGATGTGGACCCAAGCTCACCCAATCGCAGCCAACGCTTGTCAATGTTATTTGCTGCCTGGGGTATTCCATACATTTCTTTCGCTCCAGCAAATCGGGAATATATGATATGGTAGACTATTACTTATTTTGGTGCTGCATTTATAAAAAATAAAAAATTCCCCCTTTGGGATGGATCCCCGACAGGAAACATCCCTAGAGGGACCGCAAGCTCTTCACTTCTCTATGTTCTCTTACCGAGATGATATTATCTGTTCTTTAGTTATTGAGTACGATTTGAGTTTCCTCATTCTTACAGAAGACACCGATTTTGCAGAGTAGTAACTTGTCATAAGAAGTATAATCATAATTTTTCTCATCCGCATATGGTATTAATAGACATAATATATTTTTTCTACAGTGTTTCCAATTGAGTCTGTCATCATTGATCTTCGACATGAAGTGTCGAAGTCGAGTGAAAAACATTGTGCATTTCATCAACGTCTCGTGGATAGTCATATGTCAGTGGGTCGCAACTGCTGCGTACCTCATTATAGGAAGATACTATTCACCACAATTGGCCTCTGGATGAGGCATTCATGTGCGGCCAACTCGACTATTGCCCAAACTTCTGTCAACTTCCTCTTCTTTGACCCAAATTTAAGTCAACCGTAATTTTTGCCTGGGGAAGTCCCTTGAAAATAAGATCTCTGTGAACAGTATGTACAACATGTGGAATCTGGTAGATCTGGATTCTCTCCTCGTTGATGACACCTGAAATGATTCGTCAAATATAACTATCCCTCGATGAGAGGGTCATGGGGAATCTTTATCCGAGACTTCATCAAGAGCAGTCAATATGGAGCATATAGTTGTCAATGGCGAGGCAAACGAAGTCGTGGGAGAATGAAGAGCTGCAAATTAACCCTTTCAAGGTCGATTTCGTTATTCAAGACCGGAACAACCATGTTGGGTTCTCATACGAGGGCAATGTTCCTCAATAATGGTCCGCTTTTTTGCATAATGCAAAAAAGTCAATTGGTGCTTACCATACACAGGTATGTTGAACAGGAGAGGAGTGGGAAATTTCCAAACTCCGACCGACAAATAGTTCCGCCGTAACCAGTGAGACTGCTTTATTGCAAATACAAATCTTTAAGGCGCGGCGGTGAAATGGTTAAGCATACCATTATCGTGAATTATGCATGAACTGTTGAAGAATAGATCGAGATAAATATGCATGCGTCTTTTTTCAGTGGAACTTAACTGGCTCTCCTGACGCTTCCAGCATCCCACGAATTCATATTCGTGCTGCTCTTTCTGTGCTTTCATAGTTCGCCATGTTCCGCTCACAGATAATTGCCTGAGAGGGATGACATCTAACGCTCGCCAGATATCCTGGTGATCCTTTCCGTCCAATAAGCCCAATACCTTTCCTCAAATTTGACTCTATTCCACAGGCCACACTTCCAAGGGAAGTGAGGGTATTCAAGCTCTGACAATTTCATCTACCATTGGAGTAGTATCAACGGATAGTTCTCTGTTCATAAATCCATCTTTAATGCCTGCACAAGAAAAACAGGCGTGGAATGATTACATCGACCGTGCTTCAAGATTACTATTCTCTTTCCTACGAAAAAGGCTTGTGTAACCAGAGGATATTTATGTAGTTCAAAGCATTTTTGTTTGTTTATTCATTGAGGTTTTTATGTGAGTATCGAGAGTTTTGGTGTCGACTTTATGGCCATGGCAACCCTGTCAAAAAGGGAATAAGTACACTTGTAGCGCCAGACCAAAAAGGGCTATTGTATTTCCATTTTCGGTATGTGCCTTCTCTTGCAATGCAAGGACCGTTTTCAGCGTGAGTTTATAACGGTTAGGCCTAAGTGTATCAATAGTTCGTGGCCTTATCATCATGCTATCTGATACCAATATAAGGTCCTTGAAGAGGGTTTTTTTGTCAGACTGATTTTCAAACCTGGAACTGAACTATACGTGGTGTGAGCCCACTTATGCCTAGGGCCTGGACGTCCCTCGAAATAACTTCCCATTGGGATCTCCAAACGGGCTACCCCACATCTGTTTCACCTCAGACTGGTCATTCACTTGTTTTCCTTACAATCTTCAGCCTCCAGCTCAACCTCCAATGTTATTTCCCAATTGTAGCAAAACAACCTGAATCAATCACAGATTTATAGATAAAAGGGGCAGGCTTACTACGGTAACCCTGAAAACCTCCCTCCCTTTCCTCATTTCTTGCTCTTAACTAATTTAGGCCTAAGCTTGTCCATTGTTCGAAAGAGTGAAAATATAAACTTGCCGGTACTGGTCTGTTTTCCACTCACTGAAGCTGAATACTCCCCCAGCTCAATAATATCATGTCACTTATACATGAGCTAAGTTTCACCTTTCCATTTCTGTCCAATTCGCCACAACAATTTTTTTTTCCCGAAACATCGCCCTCGAAAAAATTCCCCCAGGAGATGTATCGAGACTTAAAATTTTCATTTAACTCTTTGTCGCAGTAGTCACATTCATTCAAAGTTTCAACTTCAGCTTTCAGCTAAAAAAAATTTGTTGAAAACATCTCCCATTGAAATTTGTGCCTCCAGGGGATTTATTGGGTTGAAAAAAAAAAGTCTTGCAACACTGAGGAAATTATTCAAAATTTTATAATTTTATTGAAATGTCACTTCGATGTCATTGAAGGGTAATGCCCATGTTCATTGGGATTTTTTTCGTCTGCTAGAGTTTGTAAAGCATATAAATGAAGATGAGTAACCTCTACAACCTCATCGAGGGGACTGGGCTGGTTCCTGATGCCCTGGAATTTCTCTGGTATGACCTCGGCAATAAGGGAGACAATTGGAGTTTCTATCCTTCATGCGGCTTGAGGCACCCACTGAGGATTGCGATTCCATGTCACCCATCTCTTGGAATATTTGAATTGAAGATGGACGTCCTGAGCGTGGTTGATCTCCGAAGGTCGTGTCGCCAGATTCCAAGTGTTTCAACCATCGAGACACCATGGAATAGTGGACGACGTTGCCCTTGAATGCAGGGCAGATGTTATCCGCGGGAGCTCTCGCAGAGTGTCCTTAGAGGAACTTGTAGTAGACGATGAGGCGAAGAGTTGCTTGTTCGATCGGAGCCATGGCTGCCAACTAATGGCAGAAGCCGCCATATATACCCCGAGGGCAGATGCTTCGAGAACATTCCAGTATATACAAATGCAAAGCCCCGCCCATCATCCCTTTGAACATTTTTAGAAATATTTTTAGAAAGTGTTGCAAGACATTCTTTCGAACCCAATATTAAATGGAAATTCCTTTTAATTATGGGGCGTTGGTTCCGTTTATGTTTGGCATGAAAGTCATGAACTCGTTACTGCAGATGCCACACTGATATTGCTAATGCGAATGTGCAGTAAATGCAGTAACCAAAATTAATAAGACATTTCGACATGGTGAACTTTTAGATGTTGCATTCAAATGCGAATATTCGTTGTGTTCATCACATGACTTGTAACATTTCTAATAGTAGAGAAAAACCTTAAGTCTCCATGCGACATGCGAAACAGCTGACACTTGGCAATTAAACCATAATGTTCATAAAATACATTTAATATTTCAAATTTACAATTACTTTCCGTTTCCTGGATGAAAAATTATTGCCCGAAGATGAATTAGATGGGTTGGTATAATAGAGCGATAGTGAGATTTGTGATGATTTCGTTATCATTATCAATTTAAAAGCTCTCCGGAAAATGTGCGACTGAACTTGCACCCTTTGTCCATATCAATGCTCATGCATTGTATGCAAAGTATTGAATGTGCTGGGACAATGAAACAGCAGAGTCGTCTTGGGTCTTGTGAAAACCTAAACCGATGCGTTCACAATGGCGATTGTGGCAATCAGCGCGAATATCATGATGAATGTGTTTAGGAGCAAAATCTCCCTGTGTACTGTAATCTGTATGTGTATCAATCTAATGAAGCGGTTCAATTCCGAATGGCAATGCGATGAACAGAGGATGTCAAGGAGACGTTATGCTCACAATAGACTATTCAAATTTTCGCCTATTAGACGACCAGCGTAGCGGCCGCAGGCCGCTAGTTTTATTGCTTGTCTAGTTTTATTGCAGGAAGCAATATAACCAAGGAGCATGTTATATCTTTAAATGTATATTTCGTACTCAGTGAGAAGAAAATCAACATGATGCCATGCACTTCAACGATGTCTTTAGGCAATCCTTTCTAGGTCGGACCCAGACATTTTTGTTTCTAAAGTGACGGGAAGTCCTACAGAATGCATCATGTCAGCATTTGGCACGAATAAGCAGAGGGAGAATCGGCCTAGGTCCATTCAGCACGTGGATGTGTCTTACCTGGAAGGCGAATAGAGGCCGATTAGGCATGTGTGGTGCCTTGTGGGGTCTAACCATATGTTCTCACACAAGATCCCGAGTTTTTCGTATGTTCCATATTTTCAGTGAGTGGAAAACAGACCAGTACCGGCAAGTTTATATTTTCACTCTTTCGAACAATGGACAAGCTTAGGCCTAAATTAGTTAAGAGCAAGAAATGAGGAAAGGGAGGGAGGTTTTCAGGGTTACCGTAGTAAGCCTGCCCCTTTTATCTATAAATCTGTGATTGATTCAGGTTGTTTTGCTACAATTGGGAAATAACATTGGAGGTTGAGCTGGAGGCTGAAGATTGTAAGGAAAACAAGTGAATGACCAGTCTGAGGTGAAACAGATGTGGGGTAGCCCGTTTGGAGATCCCAATGGGAAGTTATTTCGAGGGACGTCCAGGCCCTAGGCATAAGTGGGCTCACACCACGTATAGTTCAGTTCCAGGTTTGAAAATCAGTCTGACAAAAAAACCCTCTTCAAGGACCTTATATTGGTATCAGATAGCATGATGATAAGGCCACGAACTATTGATACACTTAGGCCTAACCGTTATAAACTCACGCTGAAAACGGTCCTTGCATTGCAAGAGAAGGCACATACCGAAAATGGAAATACAATAGCCCTTTTTGGTCTGGCGCTACAAGTGTACTTATTCCCTTTTTGACAGGGTTGCCATGGCCATAAAGTCGACACCAAAACTCTCGATACTCACATAAAAACCTCAATGAATAAACAAACAAAAATGCTTTGAACTACATAAATATCCTCTGGTTACACAAGCCTTTTTCGTAGGAAAGAGAATAGTAATCTTGAAGCACGGTCGATGTAATCATTCCACGCCTGTTTTTCTTGTGCAGGCATTAAAGATGGATTTATGAACAGAGAACTATCCGTTGATACTACTCCAATGGTAGATGAAATTGTCAGAGCTTGAATACCCTCACTTCCCTTGGAAGTGTGGCCTGTGGAATAGAGTCAAATTTGAGGAAAGGTATTGGGCTTATTGGACGGAAAGGATCACCAGGATATCTGGCGAGCGTTAGATGTCATCCCTCTCAGGCAATTATCTGTGAGCGGAACATGGCGAACTATGAAAGCACAGAAAGAGCAGCACGAATATGAATTCGTGGGATGCTGGAAGCGTCAGGAGAGCCAGTTAAGTTCCACTGAAAAAAGACGCATGCATATTTATCTCGATCTATTCTTCAACAGTTCATGCATAATTCACGATAATGGTATGCTTAACCATTTCACCGCCGCGCCTTAAAGATTTGTATTTGCAATAAAGCAGTCTCACTGGTTACGGCGGAACTATTTGTCGGTCGGAGTTTGGAAATTTCCCACTCCTCTCCTGTTCAACATACCTGTGTATGGTAAGCGCCAATTGACTTTTTTGCATTATGCAAAAAAGCGGACCATTATTGAGGAACATTGCCCTCGTATGAGAACCCAACATGGTTGTTCCGGTCTTGAATAACGAAATCGACCTTGAAAGGGTTAATTTGCAGCTCTTCATTCTCCCACGACTTCGTTTGCCTCGCCATTGACAACTATATGCTCCATATTGACTGCTCTTGATGAAGTCTCGGATAAAGATTCCCCATGACCCTCTCATCGAGGGATAGTTATATTTGACGAATCATTTCAGGTGTCATCAACGAGGAGAGAATCCAGATCTACCAGATTCCACATGTTGTACATACTGTTCACAGAGATCTTATTTTCAAGGGACTTCCCCAGGCAAAAATTACGGTTGACTTAAATTTGGGTCAAAGAAGAGGAAGTTGACAGAAGTTTGGGCAATAGTCGAGTTGGCCGCACATGAATGCCTCATCCAGAGGCCAATTGTGGTGAATAGTATCTTCCTATAATGAGGTACGCAGCAGTTGCGACCCACTGACATATGACTATCCACGAGACGTTGATGNCCCTGGAACAAGTTTCCCGGTTAGGTCATTAAGTTTATACTATTGGGTACAGGGAATGTTGGATGGAAGTCTTTTCCTTCATCTCTCGAGAGCATGATTTTTGTAATAGTATGAATGCACGGTGTCATGGTTTCCTCAGTAGGAAAAGTTAATGAAGGGATATGAATTGACATGGGGATGAATATTTATTATAAAAAATGAAGAATCAAGGAAGCATAGAAGCAGAGGAGGTACTAGAAAGAGCTCCATTCCACCCATGAAAGACTTGTGGGGAAAAGCTGGGAAGGGTGAGGGTTGAAACGGAACGGTTCTCCTCGCGTAATCTTCCAGTCTCAACGTCCGGAGCTGTAGATTGAAAGAGAAAATGTGCTCAAGGAAGTTTCTCTGAAATGGTATCGAGATTGATCGTTTGAAGAGCTTACCTGCTGGAACTGCTGGAGCTGGAACTGTGGAAGAAGAAATGTTGTCAACGAAATGTCATAAATTTCACAGTAAAATGTGCTCATGAATTTGTGATGATCAGTCATCAAACCCATTAAATCTATTGAATTTTTTGGAATTTATATTATTGCATGCGTTTTCGGATTGTAAACCCACTCAGTTCATTCCGGGCAAATTCTTTGATCTTTGACCCGCGTTCCTTTTCTTCTCTCTTTTTAATGCTCAGGGACTGAATTGAAAACATGGAAAACAAGGAATACGTTTAGGTTTATGTGATTCGCTTTCTCCACCGTCACTGATTATGAAGGGAGAGGGAGGAGAAAATGTGTGAATGGGAAGAATTCTTCCTTTCTCAATGGAAGGAAGAACTGCATATATAAGTTTTACGGCCACTGTTCTCAAACATTCTTCTTAATATGCATATTATGAATTCGTACTTTCAATTTTACACCTTCTCAATTTAATACAAGTTGTAAGTTATATTGGGAAGGAGTGAGTCCCACAAACATATTATTCGGTATCAGACTTTAAAGAGATCATACCTGGATCCTTTCTTTTTAGGATGAGGATCGGCATGCGGATTGGCAGCAGCAAACACCGTCATCAGGACGAGAAGAACCAGGAACACCAACTACCGAAACAACAAATGTTAAGCCGTATTCGTAATGCAGAGAAAACAGGAGATCTCATATCTCACAATCTCACAAAAGAGTCAAGAATGGCTAATTACCAAGCATGCAGGAAAAAATAGATAATGAGTTTGATTAGTTTTCGATCGCATTGGTTTCCGATTCCACTGCTGTCAGCAAAATATTAATATATGAAGGTTGCCATCCCTATATCCCATTAATTTTTTCCTTACAACCCATGGCCCAGAAGATTAACGACTACTTCCACAAGCTAATAGTTAGCTACAGGACCTATTGGCAGATCGATGAGTGAGGCATTCTTCGAATTATATGCGACGAAACAGGTTAAAACAAATTGACGTAGGTTCGTAAAATTTATATCATAATAACAGTTACTTGGTATTTTTCCCTGATTCTTTGGAACACTTCAAGCTCATTTTGTGAAATTATTTACTTGAATATATGGAATACGGTGGTTAAAAAACTGTTGCCTTCTTTCAAACAAAGTTGGAATGAAGATCGAACGCACTGCGATAGATGCATAGCTTCATTCATACCCCAGGAGCTGCAGAATTATTTAAAACGCATGCTGAAACACCAGTATCTTTATAGTGCCCCTAAGGGAGGCTTCATGATAGTGAGCAGTAAATGTTGGAAAGTTGTAACAAGAGAGGGGCGGAGCATGGCGAGACTCACCTTGCCGTGGAAGTTCATTCTTGTTGGATGCTTTGGAAGCTTTGATACAACTGGAGATTACTGACGAAGTCTTGTCACCGGACTAGTGTTTGATGCAAAGTGTGAGGAGGCAAGATCGCGGACCCGTTTATATAGGGAGGGAATGGCCGGTTTGCAGTCACGTCACCTTAGCAAGACTAAGCAAGACTTGCGCATCCGTTTGCCCTAGTTTTGTCTTCCCTTCTTTTAAAGAAAATCTTGATCCGTGGAGGAGGCAGGCACTTCCTTGAAAGTTAACTGCCGGTAGCAAACCGGCCGTATCGATACGCCCATGAGGTAACTTAAGTGATTTCACCACATTGTCGGGTTCAGTGGCATCTTTCCAGTGGGATCACGCAATCGTATTGCGAAGTCTTCTATTCCGTTCCGAAAGTCTGCCAAACTTGTTATACTATTATTATTTTGGTCATCTTTCTCTTTGAAAACCATATTTTCCTGTCTCAACTGCTTTATTTCATAAAAAAAAAACCTTTCTTACTCAAAAACGGATATATTTCTAGGTTTCTAATTAACAAGCATTATATCCGGATTCATTGGTAACAGTTGCGTCAGTCAATCTAACTTGTGTCGTATATCCTCCCCCAATCGCAAGTCTTCTTGTCCGAGAAAGGGAGCAAACAATCTCTCTCATATTGAGGAGTCCTCTGGAAATGAGATGCTTGCGCAAAAGACGCAATTCGGAAGAAAAAAAAACAGCAAAATCTCCTATTGGCTCATATGCGACCAATCGCAATCCAGTTTTCAGTAATGAGGTTTTCTTGGCTGGTCCTTCCTTAATATATGAGTGTATACTAAATTTTTTGCTTCAAATTGCCCGAATGAAAGCAGAAAATGCATTTGCCCATACGCCCGCTTGCCATCTCTACACTGTCAGAAATTTCCATGCCATTCATCCAACTGTCATTTTTTATTTAGAATAACACACATTTTTTTCGAAATTATTTTCCTGAATTAAAGAAAATCTCGCCCTCAAAGAAAGACAATGACATTAGGAACATTCGGGAAATCTTTCAAAACTTTCTCACCACTATACCATTTGTATTTCCTTAAGGCATCCTTCCACAGACCTCCATAACTAGACCTTCTTTCTCTCTCTCTCAAAGAAAGACAATGACATTAGGAACATTCGGGAAATCTTTCAAAACTTTCTCCCCACTATACCATTTGTATTTCCTTAAGGCATCATTCCACAGACCTCCATAACTAGACCTTCTTTCTCTCTCATTCTTACAGCGACCATAATAAGACAGTTCGGTACCTTCTTGCCATATAGAGTACGGATGAAATCGCCATCTCTTCTCTTCTTAACAACTTCAGGAAGACTAATTCTTTTTGCAAGTGTCCTAATGCAATGCATGAGCATTGATATGGACAAAGGGTGCAAGTTCAGTCGCACATTTTCCGGAGAGCTTTTAAATTGATAATGATAACGAAATCATCACAAATCTCACTATCGCTCTATTATACCAACCCATCTCATTAACTGCAGATTCACATTAGCAATATCACTGTGACATCTGCGTTAACGAGTCCATGAATTTCATGCCAAACATAGACGGAACCAACGCCCCATATTTAAAAACAATTTCCATGAAATATTTTGCATAGGTAAACATCGTTTGAGGACCGCAGGAACACTCTCACTGTGTCACTAACGATTTCGCCGAGAAAAATTCGACTTACCTCATACATCGTATCAATTCATTCCTTCGTTGAGCAGAGATGGAACAAATGACAAAAGACAGACGGATTCCGTAAAACGGTTCGATCGGTTGAGTGCGCCGCCTATTGCGTCTGTCCTATGTTACGTATGTCGGAATTACGATTACGTCATGGCTTGTGCCATGAGAGGCTGTTCGAACCTGGACTTTACCGATCATTCACACCCATCAGTCTCTTGCGTCCAGTAGCCTTTCTTTTTCATCCATTTCCTGGCAATCGCATCGACACGGCATTTTCAGGTACAGGTAGTTAACCTATGCAAAATGTTCTAAACGAAATTCTATTTAAATATGGGGCCTAGTTTCCGTTTTTGTATCGCATGATATCCATGGACTCGTTACCACAGATGTCACAGTGATATTGCTAATGCGAATCTGCAGTTAATGCACTTATAAACGAGAAAATTTATTAATCGCGAAATCTCATCAAGCCCTCATCATCCCTGTTGAGACAGGAAAATATGGTTTCCAAAGAGAAAACTAAGCAAAATAGTATAGAAGGTTCATCAGAATGCTTATTCGGAACGGAATGAAAGTTTGCTCGTCGCAATTGCGTGATCCCACTGGAAAGATTCCACTGAACCCGACAATGTGGTGAAATCTCTTAAGTTTCCTCATGGGTGTATCGATACGGCCGGTTTGCTACCGGCAGGTAACTTTCAAGGAAGTACCTGCCTCCTCCACGGATCAAGATTTTTCTCAAAAGAAGGAAAGGGAAATTTAGGGCAAACGGATGCGCAAGACCGAAGTCGAGCAAGAGGTGATGCGATTGCGAGCTAGCCCTGCCCTCCCTATATAAACGGGTTCGCGATCTTGCCTCCTCACACTTTGCATCCAGTCCTAGTCTGGTAAGAAGCCTTCGTCTGCTATCTCCAGTCGCATCAAAGCTTCCATAGCATCCAACAAGAATGAACTTCCATGGCAAGGTGAGTATCATGCTCCGCTTCTTTCACATTTCAATTTTCTAACGTTTACTATCATGAAGCCTCCCTTAGGGGCACTATAAAGGTACTGGTGTTTCAGGACGCGTTTTTAATAAATCTGCAGCTCCTGGGGTATGACTGACGCTATACATATATCCCCGTGCGTTCGAACTTCATTTCCAACTTTCTTTGTAAAGAGAACAATTTTTAATTTCACCGTATTCTATTCATTCTAGGAAATAGTTCCACGGAATGAGATTGAAGCGTTCTGCACACACAATCAGGAAAACATACCAAATAACTGTTATTAGGATACAAATTTTGCGATCCCCTGTCAATTTGTTTTAGTCTGTTTCGTCGCATATAATTCGTAAAATGCCTCACTCATCGATGTGCCAATAGGTAATATAGCTAACTAGTCGCTTGTCAAAGTAGTCGTTAACCTTCTGGGCCATGGGTGGTGCGGGAAAAAAATCATATGTATGGCTGGTAATCTTCATATATTTTTATCGACAGCAGTGGAATAGGAAAGTAATACATCCCAAATCTTATTAAACCCATCATATATATATTTTGTATCCTGCATGCTTGAGAATTTGCTGTTATTTACTCTTTTACCAATGTATGATCCCCTGTTTTCTCTGCATTACGAATAAACTTTGCTTTTGTTGTTTCGGCAGTTGGTGTTCCTGGTTATTCTTGTCCTGATGACGGTGTTTGCTGCTGCCAACCCGCATGCCGATCCTAATCCTAAAAAGAAAGGATCCAGGTATGATCTCTTTAGAGTCTGATACCGAATAATACAGTGTAGTTTTAGGAATCACACCTTCTCTATATAACTTACGACTGGCACGTAAAGGAGAATGTGTAAAATTAAAGCGATGAATTCATAATGTGCATTTTAAGAAGAATATTTGAAAGCCGAGACCGTATAACATACCTCGTATATATATGCAGTTATTCCTTCCATCGGCAAAGGAAGGACTGATCACATTCCCATTTTCTCCTCCCTCTCCCTTCATAATCAGGGACGGTGTAGAAAGCGAATCACGTAAACCTGAACTTATTCCTTGCTTTTCATATTTTCAATTCAGTCCCGGAATGTAAAAAGAGAGAAGAAAAATCGCGGAAAAGGAACAAAGAATTCGCCCGAAATGAGCTGAGTAGATTTTAAATCCGAAAATGCATGCAATAACTAAAATTCCACAAGTCCAATACATTGAAAGGATTTGATAATGATCATCACTAATTGATGAGCATATTTTACTGTGAAATTTATGGAATTTCATTGACAAATCTTCTTCTTCCCCAGTTCCAGTTCCAGCAGTTCCAGTAGGTAAGGTCTTCAAACAGTCAATGTCGATACCATTTCAGTGAATTTTCCTTGAGCAAGTTTTCTCTTTTAATCTACAGCTCCGGACGCTGAGACTGGAAGAGTCAGTGAGGACAACTGTTCCTTATCACCCCTCCCCCTTCCCAGCTTTTTTCCCACACGTCTTTATGGGTGGAATGGGGCTCTTTCTAGTCCCGCCTCTTTCCATGTTTCCTTGATTCTTTATTCTCGTAATAAATATTCACCAGCGGCTTGGGGGCGCTACGCTGGTCCTCTAACAGGTGGATATTTGAATCGTCTATTGTGAGTATATCGTATTTTTGGCAATCCTCTGTTCATCTCATTACCCATTCGGAACTGAACCGCTCCATTACATGTATACACTAATAGCTTACAGTACACAGAGAGATTCTGTTCCTAAACACCATCATCATGATATTCCAGCTGATTGCCACAATCGTTCATTGTGAACGGTTTAGTACGTTTTCATGAGACTCGAGACGACTTTCCTGATTTCGTCTCCACAGCACATTCAATATTCTTGCATCGACGATTATCTCATGGGCTATTAGCGTTAGCATATGGTTCAGACCTCAATGATTCTGAAACAGTACGGACCATTTCCAAGAACTTGTTCGAAGGCACAGAGGGAATTTAGAACATGTGCGGCACAATGCTAGCGACTAATTCCAAAAAATGCCTCGCCACCACATTACCCTGAGGCTCTGAAAGTGTTGCTCACTGGTGCTAAAGTGTGAGTTGCAGCAGGAACATTTTTCCATTGTGAAACAAATGCCTCCTCCCTACATCAAAATGTACAGCCTGACATAGCTCGCTGCGGCTAACGACTGTAGTGATTTGAGATGACATGGAGAGGCCTGAGAAAATGTACCGAATTCCTTGGTGTAAGGGTAGCACACTTGACCGACAAGCAAGAAGTCCGGGTTCAATTCCCGGCCGCCCCCCAGCCTTTGACACTTGAGTGTTGCGTTCTTTGCATCAAATTCCCCAGCAGGCTGCATGGCTCTCCTATTCCTGAGCTCAGCATTCGCTGCCTCTTGTTGCCTTGAGCTCGCTACGTGCAACAGGGTACTGTTCATCAGTCACTCTAGCCACTATGGCTAGCACCTCCTAAAGCATCGATTTAGGCACTTCGCACCGCACCTCATTGCCGTCCTGTGGGACCTCATTCAACATATTTTCTTCGCGTTCAACCTCACTTCGCAAAAATCGCCAACATTTTGATGGGAGGAGCGGCCAGCTTGCGCGACGTATGAAACAAAGAACTTTCGTTATTATTTTGATTTCATCAATCATGAGAACTCAAGTAAATCGGCCATGACATGAAACGCAAACAGAAAACTATTGCATGGGAGTGATGTCCCGAACCGCCATGCCTTACCTAACGGAAAGTAAATGAATACTGAAGAAAAAAAAACACTTCAGCAAAGAATGTATTCAAATGGAGAACGTGCAGTCGATCAGTGAAAACGTGACACACATTCAGTTATTACCACCCTTTGAATGACTGCAATGTGTGAAGCCTATAGCTCAGACTGATATAGCTCCATGGACTTGGGGCTAAAAGTGTTTGATGGCCAAGCCTATGGCCTAGAATGGCATAGCTTCAAGTACCTGGCTCCTTCAGGGGCGGATGGAGCTAGCCTATAGCCTGAAGTGACACAGTCTCGTAGGCCTCCTGCACTGGGGTGACAACCACCACCACCACAATTCTCAGGTTCTTCGAATTAATGATTGCAAAGCTTGGAAAGGCGTAGCCTTGTAGGCCTGGCGCTTTAGGCCGTGGATGGCCTGTCCTATGACCCAGAATGGCATTGGGTCGTAGGCCCGCGCGTTAGGGTGACAGCCACGACCATCACCACAACTTTTGACCTTTTCGGATTAAACTATTAGATGTAAATTCGTATCCCTTCATTATTAACTCTTCATCATCACCACAAGTGGCCTATGGATGGGGCATCCATGAGCGGCCAACCCGACAATTGCTCGAACTTCCGCCAACTTCCACTTCTTTGGCTCAACTTTAAGCCAACCGTAATTTTTCCCTGGGGAAGTCCCTTGGAAATAAGGTCTCTGTGAACAACATGCATAACATGTGGAATCTGGCAGCTCTACAGAGTCCCTCCTCGCTGATGACACCTGAAATGACTCGTCCAGTATAACTATCCCTTGATGAGAGCGTCAGGGGGGAATCAATTGATATATCAGAGACTTTTCATCAGGTGCTGTCTATATGGAGCATATTGTTGTCAATAGTGAGGCAAAGGAAGTCGTGGGAGAATGGAGAGCTGCGACTTAACCCTTTCAACGTCGATTTCTTTATTCAAGACCAGATCAACCAGGTTGGGTTCTTATAATGCAATGTTCCTCAATAATGGTCCTCTTCTTTGCATAATGCCAAAAAGTCAATGGGCGCTTACCATACACAGGTATGTCGAACTGGAGAGGAATGGGAAATTTCCAAACTCCTACCAACAAATAGTTCGGCCGTAACCTGTGAGGCTGCCTTATTGCAAATGCAAGTCTTTAACCCTTTCAGACCTGGCGTCCATTCCAATGGACATTGTATTGTTACGGAGGGGAACTTCGGGAGTCGGACGGCATGAGAGGTCGAAAAACCCAAGGAACGGCCGGGAATCGAACCCGGGCCTCCTGATTGCCGGTCAGGTTTGCTACCACTACA
>CAJPEV010000605.1:75304-105286 GCA_905338385.1 Darwinula stevensoni | reverse complement strand
TTCATTATCAGCTGAGTTACGACCCTTCAAAGTTTCCGATCGAATTCGGACATTTATTTTGGAACAGCCTAATATATATATACTTGAGTGCAAGGGATATCCAAATGCATGCAAATTTGATTTAAGTAAAATTTTTTTTTGGAGTACATGCATCGGATTTCCAGAAGGCTTTGCCAGAAGAAAATTGGTTACATATTCCAAGCGGATGTCCAGGCGATCCCTGTTTCTCTACATTGAATATCCAGCGTATGTGCAAAGAAAGAGTCACAGTGAAAATGTGTATATCATTGCCATATGTGTATATCATTGCCAAGCGTTTCCTATGAAATAATGGCCCTTTCCATACAAACCCTAAGAGGGAGCAGGAAATACGCCCTTAAAGCTCAGTTATAGTATTTCGTCTTAATTAATTACGATCAATTTCGCGTTCCATGCTATCACAGGGAAAAAATAATAATATATACAAACTGACGATATTCGCGCATTGGTTTGTCTGATTTTCATTTTTTCCTCGGTTGAGTCTGATAATATGAGTAGGGTTTGCTCTCTTCCATGCTCCTGTTTTATCTATACAAATATGCCAAAACTCATTACTCGGCCGATTTGGGAAAATATTGCCATATTACCACATTGGGTATATTCCGCTAATTTACTGTACAGTCGAATCAAGGTCACATTTTTAGATGAAATTTAAATACGAGAAGATTAAGACTTGCATGCAATTACCTCAATCTGACAAGATAGTGGGACCTTTAAGCAAAGAAGCTCTTTCTTCCCAAAAAGAGTCCATGTATCTCTAATGATAACGCACACGAGTTGATTGAAAGGTCACCTGTTATGCGTGAGCGAGCGAATGAGTGAGACTTCATGCGATCCGAGTAGGAAGAACCACGTTGCAAGCGGGTAACTAACGATATCTTAGATACGGTTTTCATGGTGAGCAGGCCTTATCATATAGATATGTTGGGTCTTGACTGGCAGAGGCATGATGGACGAAGAAATAGAAGTGATAAATGAGGACAGTCTTCCACGAGGAAATTCCGTCTGCGACCAAGAATCCAATAGGAATTCGTTTCCTTAACCTCATATCCCTAGGGCAATGGTGAATATTGCAACCGGTTTGGCAAGGAAGGAATTATAGATAAAACATGACAAAGGAACACTCTTGTCTTTCTCCACTCAATGAGCATGAACGTATCCTATCAGGGTTGGAGTATCAGTCACAGAATAAAGCGGCCACTTCCCCTTTGGCCTTTGTGAGAGACGGCGCCAGCGTCGAGATACGGCGAGAACAGATAAACTTAGTAGCATTGTCGTGCCCAAGTGGTGCAATGACGTCTTGCAATGATCCAAAATAGTTTTTACCTATCTCCGAGTTCCAGCGTTCATCACATCGCATTTCGATCATTGACGTTCGTGGCATATGCCGAGCCCGTCCGAAGCACTTAACATGCATATTCATGCTGATTTGTGCATTGGCATTGTCAGCTCCTTGAGTGGATGATAACGTATTTGTATTTAGAACTTTGTCTCGAATTTAATAATTCTATGGTGATAATATTTACAAGAATTCATCTCCCGGGCGGTCGTAAATATACATACCAAATCCATTCTTGTATGTCCTATACTAATAATTTCTTATGGAATCAAGAGACATAAGGTTTCACAGTAACTATTCCTTCGTAAATATTCGACCATAATGGACGAACAAGGTTTCACTCCTTCGGCATAAACCTTAACTGGATCGGGTCGCTGGATTTTGTATTTGGACACTAGTTTCCAGTCGGACTTCGCGCACATTTGTCCAATTGGTTACGGTCAGAGTTGCAAGAGGATCATTCGCATAATTTGACCATTTCTGCCTCAAGGTCCTGCAGAAAGTTTTTCGAACGACGAGGCATTTTAGGTGGAGAATGATTCTTGTGGAAACAAGCAAGGTTGTCCATTAAGGAGACACCAGTAAGAATGTAAGCTTTGAGGAACCAGTCCGCATCGTCCAGGCGATGCTCGTATATTTACCGGAATGATTCGTGGGTTTTCTTCAACAGATGCTGTCGTCCTTCCTTCATCTTCAATGCCACTGTGAGTAAGGATGGATCTGCGTGCCCATTTTTGTATGCTTGAAACCCGTGACCTAAGGCAACAAAAAGAGATAGGGTAAGGATAGGGCTAATCGGGCGGTGGGCTTATTGGTCAGGGCCTGTGGCTACTCGGTCAGACGGATGCAATACTAAGTTGAGGACATGATCGAGCCTCTCGAAGTGGAGATCTATATGCCTCGCGTGGACCTGGTTAAGGACACTTTCATGTTGGTGATGATCGAGAGAGGATGCCAGGGCAGTCATTTCAAATGTTTCATTTTGTGTGTGGCTAAAATCGAAGTTTTGCACTGTCTCATATCAAGCAGTTTTGGAAAATTACATGGTGGAGTGGGGCTTTCGGTCTCGATAGGCCTATTCATGCTTTGGAAAGTTTTTTTTTACATGTTAGCCCTGGAATCGAGCAGTAATGCAAGCACGGACACGTTAATTTCATTATTTTGTAAGACAAACTATCACATTTACCGATTTCGTTTTCCATCGGAATATGCAGCTGAATGACATGACCAGTTGAGATTTCAAATGTTTTTCTGTATATTTCATTCCGTGATTGTGGAGTAAGAAAAAGATTAAAAATCATGACGGAATAGAATTTAAATTTAAAGAATAGAAGTCCATGCTCCATGCAAGACTAGGGAGATCATCCTGTTTCCCAAGAATATTCAACGGTGAGCTATCCATGCAGAAGCAATACAGGGAGATGAAGTTCATTGTTCGAACCGGATGGATGTCTCTTTTCCCAAATATTAAAATAGAATACTCTATAGTTGGTTTGGATTGTGGACGAGGCTCAATTTAAAAAAAATGATTGCATAGGAAAGTTATGAGACAACTTAAAACTGAAGTTCAGGAGGGAAAAAAGTACAATGCGAGTGGAGAGGTTGTAGGGTAAAACCACCAATGTTTGGACAGTTAAACCGGGATAGGACTGAAACCCACTTTTCACGCCTTAATGGTATAATTCCGATTCTTTATTTTTTGTGTCCGACAGCACAATATGAGTAGGTATGAGTGTGATGGACATATAATTGTCTTATATAACGCAAATCAGGTATTTTTTTATTTTCGACACACAGTATATTTTGAGGGCGATGGAAGGGCGTGCAGTGGATGAAAAAGTGGTATGCATGCTCAAAGTGTGCAGGCTCTTCCTACGAACACGTGGGCGTGTATGCGCATGAGTCACATGTCATCTGGGGGGGATATAAAGTTTTATCGTGAATGTGCCATATATGCTACACTCTAGAGCAATATAACATATCCGCAGGAACTTCATTTACTCTTTAAACATTTGAATTTTCCGTCGGTCTTCCCTGTTCTTTCTCGTCCATAGGATTCGCGATTTAAGACGCTAGTACTACTAGGAAGCCCTTCGTTCCCTAAGGCGCTAACTGTTCCACCATCCAAAATTACTACGGCCGCTTCTCGTGTCACAGTCCAAAAGCTCATTTTATCTTCCCCGGTCTTAATAGAATTGCCTTTGCTAGATGCAAATTGTGAATGTCTTGATGATAACGCCTCTCATGATATGAAAGACCGAAAAATAAAGTGGTTTACCTACAAATAATCTCAGAAAAAAAAGCATAGCTTGCTTTATGATCATAAGGCTTGGCACCTTTCATAGGAATTATAGATTTCTGGATTGATGTAAATCACGAAGGGATCAATCGAGACCTTTTTGCTTTTGGCAATATCTTCACTGGAACATCCACTCTCTCCATGAGGAGCTCGAGGAAAGAACTTTTCGCAGAGAGACTACGTAAACTTTCAGCCCTTCATATAAAATATATATCTGGAGAGGAAAGAATTGATTTCTGTTAGTTGCACCTTGCTTCTTTCGGTCTTAATTGCCGAAATTGCAAAAAATTCGTTTGTGGACGCTTAATAGGTGACCTGTCAATCAAATAATGTATTCAATCGATCGTTGAGATTGATCATATTTCTAAGAGTTTAGCACTCATAATATAATACTAAAGTGCATTTAAGTATATTCGACACTCCATGCTCATGAGGAGTAACAAGACGAGTATTCAATTCACGGCACTCTTTGTTCCACAGTCGGCGAATTTGAGGGAAACATATCTCATATCTATCTGATAAGATCTGCTCGAAATTAATACTGTTATCGGACCAGTATTATTTGATGGCTCGCAAGGCGGTTCCTTTCATCTGAATCGCTTCAAGTTCCATTTATTCGCTCATTGACGCCGAACAGTTGAGCTCTCAATCGAATTATGTGTTCTAGATCTTCTAGCATCTACTATTCACCTATATTTGTAACCTTGTTTAAGCTGTAGGGGAGATTGGGGGTATATGTCCACTAGGGTAATATGGCCCATTGGAATATTTCCCCAACAGATCCTATGATACATTCGAGCAAATTTTGAAAGCAAGAGGATAGAAGAGTGCAGACTGCTAATTTTATTAGGTTGAAGTTAAAAAAGGGAATAATTGACTTAATTCCATCTGCGGTTCAGGGTGGTTATAGATATTTGCTTTCCTCGTGCTGGTCGAGAAAACGAAATTAATCGAATTTATTGCCGGTTTACGTCAGGAAGGCGTTTAAGAATTTTTGCAAGTGCAAAAATTAGGCCAAATACTCGAAAATAGTAACAAATCATCTTGCATGAAGAAAAATACAAATATGAAATGAATTATGTTTCCCTTGTAAATGTAATTCGAAATAAGACATAAACTTAAGAAAGAGAGTCCACATGGATTCCCCTTATACGAATAAGGGCTCATAGATTATTTATACGCATTATCGTCTTCAGGGAACGTGATAGAAAGTGCTGCAATGGGAATAAAATATGGATTTAAAAAAATTCAAAGAACGAATATCTCAACTTAAAGGGGTCGTCATTTAATCAGGTATAGGATCATAGGAAGTTCGCTATGCTGGGCAGTGATCTCAAGCTCGGTGGCATGCCGAGTCTCACCCCAAAGTCCCAATTCGAACATTCCAGCTCGACTAAATCTGTAAATTCGGACCATATCCAGCTGGCAAAGAGCTGGAAAATAGATATCGGTTGGTTTATAACTGGAATTTTCCAACTGGAATGGGATAGGTTTTAATAGCTGTTTCAAGCTGGTAATTTCCAGTTAGATTCTCATACAGATGACCCCACAGCTGGAATATTACTGAATTTACGACTGAAATTCAGTTATGCTCCTGGACCTTAGACAACATTATTCAACAAAACGATTCTCATTGAGCTAGAGATATGGCAACTGAGAACCAATCTGAATCCGACTACTTTCCAGCTGCTACCCAGATGGAATGGGTTCGAATTTACGACCGGGATCAAAGCCGAAAATTAAAGATGTTTCCAGTTGTGATTTTAGGCTGTGTAGTTACAAAAATTATCGATTTGGTTCGTTCCCCTTACACATGACATCAAGGACACCATGGAAACACATGTTATGTTTCGGGTATTCATGATTCCTTGTTCAATTTCGCTACCTCCAAGTACTTCTCAGTTAATGCACTCACCATGATTAATAAGCACAAGAATATGTTATTGGGGACGATCGATTGAATTCACATTGACGAGTCCCCTAATTGCTGGAGAGCTATAGTAGAAGAAAGTGGGGTAATAACGAATTCTTAAGGAAAATCTACTTTGTAGGACAAAAATAGTGAACAGAATAGTTTTCAAACCTGATTTTTTTATAATTGCAGTTTGAAAGTTAAAAACAATCGCTGGCATCCAAGATTTTTTTTCACAGGCGAAATGTATTTTCAAAAATGACTTTGTTCGGATTGACCATTGTAGCTGGGATACATCCGAAAATTGTGAATACAAAATTCGAACAGCGCCTCTTATGTTATTTACGAACAGAAATCGCACATTTATCCCATAGAAAGCCCAGGAATCCCCAAGGACCACTTCACCCCATCATGAACTTGTCAAAGCGATCTTAGAAGTTGAGGCAACAAGAAAAATGGGAGTAGAGTTACTATTCCTGCAAAGGTCCTCATTGCCGTGTTACATTACTGTCCTGACAAAATCGTCGAAATATTCCAAGGCGGTGAAATTATTATGAAGATGGATCCATGACATTACCATGGGAAACTTACCACCTTAGCATTGCTAGATGGAGCCGGATTTCAGTGGCTGAATAATTGAAGAATCTTGGTCATTAGGAACAGTGTCAGGTTTCGCTGCATTGCATTCGGAAACTTCCTAGCCACTGGCTGCGATAAAGTGTGCATTGCGCTCTCGGTACTATCAAAGATACCTAGTGGAACGTATCGAAACTCGCATACTCAAATCACTGATGTCATTATATAACATCAATAAGTCTGAGAAAAGTGTTCATGAGTTGGACGCGATACATGAAAAGGTGGTATCCAAAATGGATTAATTCGCGCATATAATCCATTTGAATGTATGACGATTCTCATTCCGTCGTCCAGTAAGCACGAGGACAAATCCGTCTTATTTCATATACTTTGATTCTTAAGAAATGAAAGCCCCTGGAATAGGTGATTGGAAGGATCCATTGGGAAAGTGCTCACTTGGAGATCTCATTTTCAGAGGGAAGGAGTAAAAATTTAGAGACACGAAATTGCTATTTTCACATGATGTGACCTTTGCCTTCAGGAGCATCGCGCGACAGATTGCAATGCCTAATGCAATTGCAGCTTATACAATGAGACCCTCCCAGATAATTTATATCCCTAAAATAAACAGGGAGAATTTGCCGTATGGGCAGAATCAGAATAAGTCTATCAACTCTATGCGGTATATAGGGAAGGAAAGAATCAGCTAATAATAATAAATTAATTTCTTTTTACAGCGGCTTTTTGGAAGTCTTATTCTTACCTTCATCGCGTCTTTAAATAGATTGGTGCCTTTCATGTGAATTTATTTATTTATAGTGAGGACTTTTACTTGCGAGATCGATCGAGGTGAACCGATGCAGAGGGCTCTTCCATGAAACTAGGGAAACAGCTTTTAAAAAATCGATGTGCACGTGTAAAAGCAAATGCGTAGTTCATTGATCTGGCTACTCGGCAAACCCAGATTCAGCGCAGCTGCTTGCGCACTATTAGTGCTGGGGGAAAAGTGAGCAGAGGTACGTACTTCTCTGTAAGGTAATGGGCTACATGTCTTGGTGATGCATCTGAACGACATGAGAACACTTTGCTATGGATATCTGACTTGCAGCTATTACTGGAAGTTTCTACCGCTGCATCTGTCAGGTATTGTGCAGCTCGGACTGAACTTCGATTAGGAAAGTGTGGTCGTCCAATCTCATAGAATAATTCAGTATTTCGGAAGAAAGACATTCACGAGGAAGCCACAAGAGTAGGACATCCATTGTAAAGAAATGGATTTTCGAGGTGTGATTTCCATCAGTGACGAGTTGGAAATGTTCAAAACAGGTTTTTATTCTAAGTATTTGTACGTCATGATGAAATTAGGTTCGCATATGCAACGTTTGATGAATATAGAAACAAAAATGTACCATTTCATCAAAGTTCATTTTCGAATATTGGTGCATGAAGAACCTTATTTCCCTTTGCAATGACAACAAAAATAACAAGTGAAACTAGAACAATTGTAATTAACTTCACTCCCATGTTTTCCTGAGGTAAAACAGGGTATGAAGTGGTAAATATATATATGGGTAATTTCATTGTGACTCATGTTACAAATGCACAACATTTTCTGAAGTTAATTCCACCCTGACTTCTGAATTTTCAATTGTAGATCGTCATGAAGGCAAAACTATTGCAGGCATTGAGCTTCTGTTGGATATAAATCTAGGAAATGTATTTGTATGCAATTTTCTGGAAGTTCTCCAGAAAAATTCGAAGAATTATATTTCAATCCATGTAAATACCCCTCCTAAGTTATATATTAATGATCCTATATCATCGAGTAATAATGCATAGCTATATACGCAGGAAACACTGCAAAGTTTTTCCTGCACCTGTGTTCCTTCGCTCTTCGTTACACCCGCCTTCATCCTTACCATATCGGCCAGAAAAAAGGGGAAAAAAGTCACCCTTGGATTCGTCTTGATTTCGGTGTGTGCGGACTTGCCGATTAAAGCCGGACGTACGTTGTCCTTAAATATTCGTCATACGTGCGTCATATTCGTAAAGTATTGGTCATTGGGTTTTTTAAGAAGTGAGCATATTCCCCCTAATCCATGTTTCTCAAAAAATAGGGTTACATGTATTCTTGGGACCAACTTAGAAAACACCCAAGTGCTTATTTCACTTTTCTGCATGTACCTTGTTTGAATCAAATAAAGAATGAATTGTCGACGCTGGATGGCCTGCCTGAAAGTAGGTAGTCTTCCACGTCACTGTTTCCACTCTTGAAATGCAGAATCCACCTTTTCACATTCGCATAACTGTTGCTAGACGCGCCATACACATTCTGCAGTCCCGCATGCATGCTTTCAGGGATTACGTATTCTTTCATGAGGAATTTTATCGGTGATTATTGCTTCAAAATGCCATCCAAAGTAGGCGCCATTTTCAATGGTAAATGTGCTGCCACTTGGCATAAAACAATGTAATTTTCACTGTCGATCAGTAACGGAAACATAGTATTTTGCGTGAATAAAATATCAGGCTTGTCCGAATAGTGATTCTTTAATATCAATAATTTAGTACTCATTACTTTCGGTACGCCCCTCGTAAATCTGGTTGAAATGGATGAAGTCTGATAATTTTTTTTCTCATTCCGGTGTTGATTCGCAATATGAAATCTCTGAGTTGGTGAGGAAATGAGACAGGTGGTAAGCACGACCGACGATGTCATTGAGCCACACTGTCAAATATGTCTGACATGATTTCGGTCAAATGTGTCTGATATCGTTCCGACAAGAATTTCGTGATCCAGAGGGAAATGGCAAGAGGATATCGGTGAGCACTTCCGTGAGCAAAGACTCGCTGAGAATTGCATTAAAAAAAAACTCAATTATTTGTTCAATAAATGACATGGGTTTTGTCTTGATTCCCATCCAAACGAATTTCTTGTCCATATGAATCAATACTTTCCCGGGAAAAATATTTTATAAATGTTTGTTGGGGTACTTTTGGCACATTTCGCAATTTCCTCATCATTCTCTTTCGTGTTCCTGCTTCATACGTGCATGCGATATTCACTGGTTTGAAGCTAGGATTTCTCATTGGAATCATTTTGGATTTAGGTAAACGATCATTGGGTGCAAGCCACAACCTCACTAAAAAATAAACAATGCAAAGGGGAAAGGAACGATTTCAGAAGGTGGAATGAGAGCTGATTCTCGATAGGTGACGTGCAATCCAAAGCAATAATCCAACCTTTGGGCTTTAAATGAATGAGGTGAAATAAACGTGCTGAACGGTATTCTTAAACTGTTTCATAAAAAAGCCAATGTTCATTAAATGAACTTGAAACTTATTTTGCTTGAACAACAATTAAACAATGATTTAACCTCCTTGATTTTTTTTCGAGATTCTCTCTTTACTTGACATTAAGAGACTGGCGTTTAGTCAAACAACCCAATGGAAACTATGCATTTGGATTCGGCATCACAACTTTTCTAGATAAAACCAGTCCCAGAAAGTTGAGAAAAATTCCTCAGTCGCCCCAGCAAATTTAAAATGGACCTATGTGAAACAAACCTTTCTTGTTTCTTTGTTCCTTGAACGTCAGTCGGAATGTCTGTCATATTGGCATTTGCAAGTAAGCAGTAAATATATAAAATACCATATTACCCCGAGTGGCTCAGTTCAGTCGAACTGGTTAAGTGGACATCGAATAAAGCGGAACATTGCAATTCGAAGAATGATCACGCGGTTCCTTTTTTCCAGACAAGTTCTAACAGCGATTCATAATACATGCAGAAAACCATTAATATTGATGTGCTGAATAAAAGTATATCAAGCAGCACGGGAACCTTCCTCTGATGGAGAAAGTACCATCACCAGAGCAACCCTTCCAGCAAATTTGAATTTTTCGCCCGTCTCTCTCAATAGCAGTAATGGGGGAAATACGAACAATTGTCGACATTCTCAGTTACTTCATGGAAGCCATTTCTATCAGATTTGGAACAATGAAACTCTGGAAAACGTATTAAGAAGAGGTGCTGATCTACGCAAATGATGGTTCACCATATTAGCCCTCAATACGTCTCAGATTCAATGCTACACTTTCAGCTAATGAATATTAACTGTTTTTGAAAAATTGTTGTATTATATAGAATGAATAGGGATTTGCTGGACGACATGGATTCAAGTGCTTTCCTCCTCTCGTATCGGCTCATTCCATCTTCTCGTTCTTTCGAATCCGAGTGTATCTTGATCCATTCTTCCCCCCCCTTGAATCAGAAGAGGCCCGACGAAACATACACTGGTAACCTTGATCTGCGGAGTGTGCGTAGGATTCCTGACTGCCAGTCTCTTCCTCTCCTCGTCCTGCTCTTTGAAGTGGCTTCAGCGCCATACCCTCTTCTATAAGAAGTAAGGAAACTGTTGCCATTTTCGCCTTCATCTCATGTTAGTCTAGGAAATGAATGGAGAACTGGCGGTCAAAGAAAGTAACATGTAAAAATGTATACACTAATTTACAGTTAAAGTAATTCGGAAAGGAAAATGTGTATATTCATTTAACAATTGATGAACCTGTTCTTCAGATATCGATTCTCCATTCTCTACGATGCAGAATGAAAAGTCTGGGTGCTAAACCTGTGACATGTCAACTAAGGAACATTCATGATAAATATTTTATTTGCATGAATATGCGCCTTTTGCAAATGCACGCTTAGAGAAATAACAGCAAAGAGATTCAAAGACTCATGCTCATAAAAAGACTTATTTTGTCCCGAAATAAATCCTCTCTTCTCAAGCATGCAAATATTAGTAATGAAATGATTTATTTTTCATTTTGCAGAATGAACCGGAATATGATTCCCAATGGCAACGCCCTCCTCGGTAAGACTTTCAACCTAGGCCTGTATCGTTTCCTCAGTTCCTCTTCGTCTTGCGGTTTTCAAGTTCACTACTGGAGTATACGAATTCGGTGGTAGTGGCAGAAGAGGGCGTGTTGGAGATGTCGCAAAGGGTGCGGGTGCTGTGTGCGATCATGACACATCCGAGGAACCACGAGAAGAAGGCGAAGCACGTGAGGGACACCTGGGGGAAGCGATGCGACGTCCTCCTCTTCATGAGCTCGGTGGAAGGTAGGATGAGAAGCATGTGTTTCTTACCGATGGGAACATGGATGTAAATAATTGCATCATCATTGTTCAATTTAGCATATGTTTAAAAACAGAAAAGGTCGCGCTGATCCAGGGAACTTGGATTCATTTTGAGGTGTCGCTGAAAGACGTTTGGAGAAAAGGAGGAATTGATTTCCTATCAGTTAGTCTACAAATAATTATTGTGTTAAAGCAATAAAGTCATGAGCGTATATGGCAAGTACAGTATTATATATCAATATATTTAAAAATGTATATGCGAAGAAGAGTGTGTTGGCCATAGAAATGAATAAAATTCCCTGTTGGAACATTAGTCAACGCACTTCTGATTTTTACCTGGTGATCCTCGTGCTGAAATTCATATGGCGTCGCATTAAATATTTGTTGAAACAACTTTACTTTTAGGGTGCGAGTGCCGAAGGTGCAAAAATTGCCAAATCCATGAACCAAGGAGTTTCACCGCATTATTAGGAGTGAGCTTCTAAAACAGATGCTTTAAATCCATTAATAATTTCCTTTGATCATAAGGTGCTGAGGCCGCGTCCATAGCTTTGTTTGCTTACCCGAATCGCAAAAAAAGTTATTATAAAAATGCGCATGAAATAGCTCGAAGATGCGAAATATATAATTTCTTTATTGTGGTTTTCGAACAAGTCAGAAAGGATTAATATCATTTTTATGCCACATGGTTCATCACTGGGGAGTGCTCCATCACAGGGTACTTCACCCTTTGCCCTATACAGTATACACTAAGAAGGGGTTTTCAACGCGCGGGGGGGTTGTTATTTTTTCGCTTGTTTCTTCCAGCGAAATAGCGATTTGAGGTAAAGAGTTTTAATGAGGGATACACATATTTTTGTGGAGGTGCTGCTTTCAGAAGTATCATGATTTCTGGGTGCAGTCCTTTTGGGGGGGAGGGGAACTTTTGCCTAAAAGCTTCTCCTAATATTTTTTAGTAGAGGAAAACGGTCGTTCAGTTGCGTCGGAAAGTAAACAAAGGAACATCTACCTGGACTATCATTGAGGGGAAAATATTCCCCGACCACTCTCAGCCTTCACGGGAAGAGCTTCAAATTTTTTAAAGTTTCTTATTTACTGGGCAATTTCTACTTGTATAAAATTTCGTCGTAGTGAAAGTTAGACTATTGTAGCAGATGAAGGCACATCATATGAGCTGCAAATCTCTCTCTCCCCTACCCCCTGTCCTTCATGAGGAGTCATCTGATGTCAGAATGAGAGGTTTATTCGTGAATAAATGCGTTCAAACGGACATTAGAAATTACATTGATGGCATTTCACGGACGATGGACTTTGTTTGCCTCCTAACCGAAAATGAAGAAATGTCGCAACGAGGACGTTCTAAACCATGAATGATTCTTTAAAAGTTGCATGCGCTGATTGTTGTGGTTTTCTCACACAAATCACATATAATTAGGTTTAGATTTGGTCCTCAAACTACAACGGAGAGCGTCGAAGTAGAAAATATGGCGCATATTTACTGATATTAATGTATATTTCTATTTAGTTTTATATTCATCTCCATTAATGTTCTGAACCA
The DNA here is from genome assembly GCA_905338385.1 of Darwinula stevensoni. Classification (NCBI taxonomy): domain Eukaryota; kingdom Metazoa; phylum Arthropoda; class Ostracoda; order Podocopida; family Darwinulidae; genus Darwinula; species Darwinula stevensoni. The sequence goes on along the minus strand of CAJPEV010000605.1, from coordinate 92,422 downwards.
GTGCCGCTGTAAAGTCTAAGAAGGAATGTACGAATTTTAAAAGACGTACCAGAATTTGAATTTTCTCACAATAATGCCTCAATTACCTATCGGAAGCATCATTCGAGGACATATCCAATACGGTTGGGATGATGTACAGGGTGCGTAAAATGTTCTTGCCACGATATCTTTGGTTATAACTTTGCTGTATTTCATCCCAATTCCATCAACATTTTAGCAAACTTACTAATCATAATCATAATCATAGCAAACTTACTACTAGATTCAAAAAGTCTCGAGACTCGGGTCACCGTGACCAAACGGTGTCTTCCATATCAAAATAAATTTTGCTGTGCGCAGTTAGGGTTCCACACTGTGTATATCAAGGGTACATGGGCTTAACCTCACGTGGCAATGACTGGGTTGCCTAACGTGCAACTCTTCAGCTGTCAGTCGGCGGTCTGCATTCACCTTGCGAAGATGTCACTTTTCGAAAAGCGAGCTAATGTGAAAATTAAAGACTGTAAAACGGCTGCAGAGACCTTTGGAATGCTGAGACAGGCGCATGGGGACAAGAAAATCCCACGCCCTCCATTGTTTCAGTGACATAGACGATTCCGAGAAGGCCGTAAGTCCCTGGAAGGTGATGGAGGTATTCTTCGACCGCCAGGGTATTGTCCATCGTGAGTTCATTCCGGGGGGAAGAAGGGCGAATAAAGATATGTACGTAGAGGTGCTGCGGCGTCTCCGAGAAGCAATCCGGAGGAAACTACTACCAATGCGGCAGACAAGAATTGGGTCCACCTTCATAACGCGCTAGCGCACAGATCGCTGATGGCAAGCCGTTACTTGACAGGCACTAGCACAGTCCTACTGCCACATCCCCCCTACTCCCCGGACCTTTCACCATACGACTTCACCTTTTCCCAAGAATGATGAAGCGCCTGAAGTAACGTCGTTTTTCCTCCGCAGTGGAGGTTAAGGAAACTATGGTGACAGCACTGAACCGGGCCGATAAAAATGGGATCCAGTTATGTTTCGAGGAAATTTACAGACGTTGACAAAAGGGTACAGAAAGCCAGGGCCACTATTATGAAGGTGACACAGCAATAGTGCCGTAACGCTCACCGTTTGCGTGCAATAAACACAGTCTCGAAACTTTTTGAACCTACCTTGTATATGACACAAATATGTAATAAGGGTTTTTTTTATTGTCCACTCTCGGCTGAGATACAGGCTTTCAAACCACATGGAAAGTTGTCCACGATGGCCGTCAGCTGCTCGACCATAATGTCGTCCCAAACCTTAAGCAAACCCTTCTTCAGCCAATCCACACTGCCGAATGGTCACGTGCTCCGGGGTCCATACGTGCGCTCAGGAGCCACAACTGTGAGCAGGTCGCAATCGGTGATGGTGTTGTGCTGGGATTCGTGCCATGGGCAAGACTCCTCTGGTTTTTTGTGGAAAAAGGGGTGAAGATCAATGCAGCTGTGTATCAAAATCGCATCCTGAGAGCAGTTCCCGACCCCTGGGCACGTGACCATTTCGTCGAAAATGAATGGGCGCTGCAAGAAGACTGGGCGCCCGCACACGGAGCGGAGACGACGATGGAGCTCTGCAAAGAGCTGTTTCCGAATCCGGGGGTGAAGGACGTCTGGTGCTCAAAACTCACCAGATCTCACCCTATGGATTACGTCGTGTTGTCCATTTTGAAGAAGAAGGCCTGCTCGACATCGCACAGCAGTGTGGATTCGCTGAAGAAGGGTTTGCTTAAGGCTTCAGATGACATTAAGGTCGAACAGCTGACAGCCACCGTGGACAACTTTCCATAGCGTTTGAAACATGTATCTCAGCTGACGGTGTACATTTTCAAAAATCCTTAAACGTATTGTTGCCATATATGTTTGCTAAGCTTGATAACATTTTGATGGAATTTGGATGATATGCAGTAAAGTTATAACTAAAAAAACGCGGCAAGAACATTTTGCGCACCCTGTATATCAACGGGTGGAAAAGGAAGAGAGACTTATTGCTTCCATGCCATATCGCTCGTGTTGGGGCATGGTCGATCAAAACTCGGATTACGAAGTACGTATGCCTTTTTCCTGAGGCCTGGTGAGGCTACTTGAGTAATTCTTTTGAAATTTTGAAGATTTCAAGACTTGAAGATGAGACATGCAATTTCCATACCTGAAAATCCTGTCAAAGTGACCAATGGTTACCCGTGATCGCGGGTTCCGACCATTGACGTGTAGCTTCTAATGTAATACTGCCATATATTTCGCTTTTTTTTCGGAGCCCAGGGGGGTAATGAGTATACAACCTAATTTCGGCTTCCAGTGATTTGAATGATATGCGAACACTCACGAATTGGTATTTAGATCCATCCTTACCCACCGTGGCATTGAAGGTGAAGGAAGGTAGACAGCATCTGTCGAAGAAGACCCATGAATCATTCCGGTACATATACCAACACCACCTGGACGATGCGGACTGGTTCCTCAAGGCGGACGATGACACCTATGTCGTCATGGAGAACCTCCGCTTCATGCTCCACGATCGCAATCGTTCGGAACCAGTATTCTTTGGCTGCCGCTTCAAAAGTTTCATGAGCGGGGGTGCTGGTAAGGATTCCTCCCCAAATCATATTTGTGAATAACCAATGCATAATTGAAATTATTTGTTCTTGAAGGATATGTGCTAAGTCGAGAAGCAGTGAAGAGATTTGTGGAGAAAGCCTTACACAATCCCAAGTCCTGTCCTCTGGTGTTGGGTGAAGATGTTTCTATGTGTATGTCCTGCATTTAGTGATAGTTTTTACTTTTTCTATTCACCTTATATACCTAGTTTTCCCTCATATCGAATATTTAATAGATTATAGTAAGGGAGCCTCCAACTGATTATCACACCCATTATGCATGCAGCAAAAATAATTATGTCATTCAAGGAGCTGGATCTACATTACTTCACCAAGTGATATAGATCCAGCTGCTGTGTATTTGAGAACAAAACATTTGATAGAAAGCAGTATTCATGTATGCAAGGAGTTCTGTCTCTGTTGTTTCGTTAGCCTTGAGCAAAAATCTGCGAGTTCGGAAGGGGAAAAAGATACTAGAGGGGAGAACGAGTGCAGCCCCAGCAACCGAACATAAAATAAATTATAATGTAGTATACGTAGACGATCGTGACTGGCACTAATTCTATTCGTGTTCTAGAAATCATCAATGCTGATTTTGGATGCCTAGGCATCCTGACTTCAGAGGTACACGTCTTGGGGCACATTTCCGGGGGGAGGGGGGAGGATTGGGCTATGTGGGGGTTGGGTGGATCTCGTAGGCCTAGCCCCAACTTACAGATGGATGCTTTGGCTTACACCATTCTCCTACTTCATTCAATGAAATATGCTCCTAAGACATGTACACCTTAAGTCAGACTTTCTCTGGAGTCCACAGAAAAAGTATGCAACCTATCAACTATTCACGTTCCTTCGGTTGTATAAAAGGAAGTGTGTCCATGAGAATGAAACATGCGTTAGCGTGCGTCCCTGAGTTAGGCCTAGGCTTCCAAAATCAGTCCCTGCAGAATGTGCCCCCAAGGCATGTACCGCCAATGCTAGACTTTTTCTGGAGTCAGCAGTATCAGAGCTATTATTGTCCGAAGTTTCGGAGTTTCATGATTTCTAGAACATGGATAGAATTAGTGTCAGTCACGATCGTCTATGTATACTACATTATAGTTTACTTGATGTTCGGTTTCTGGGGCTGCACTCGCTCTCCCCTCTAGTATCTTCTTCCCTTTCCGTACTCACAGATTTTTGCTCAAGGCTAACGAAAGAACAGGAACAGAACTGTTTGCATACATGAATGCTGCTTTATCAAATTTTCTGTTCTCAAACACGAATAATTTAATATTCGTCAAAGGAATATTGATGCTTCTGACCCAAAGATTTTTACGATTACCCAGATTGTTCAAAACCGATATTTCAAATTAATTACTCATTATCATAGAAAACGGAGCCATGGAGGCGCGACCATAGCGAGTTAAAATTTACATATTGGAGTTTTCAAAGACACCTGCTTGGAACATTTTGGAATTCAAATGCAATGTATAGGAATGAAGTTACCCGCATCATTATTTTTGAGGAAAAAAACACTTATCCTCGACGTAAAAACGTTATCCGATGGTTCGAATTGGTTTTTCAAAACCACCCCTCTCATGATTTATGTAAACATAAAATTCCCATCCAAAGAGTATTCTAAGGGTTCAAACGCATGCTTAGGCCTGCCTATCAATTTTCATACAGTTTCTGCAAATAATGGAGTGAAATACCTGGGTACAACTAATACCATTCTCTGAATGTTTTGCTTCCACTCCATTGCAGGGAAATGCCTCAACTTTGTGGGAGTGCAACCAGGGGACACCCGGGACGAGTTGGGACGCTGGCGGTTCTTGCCCTTCGCCCCAGAGACCCACCTCAATCCCGGCTTCTTCTTGGGCAAGTATGACTGGTTGTGGAAGCACACGTTCTACCCTTACAGGGAAGGACCCGAGTGCTGCTCGGACAAGGCCATCGCCTTCCATTACATCTCGCCCAATCTCATGCACGCTCTGGAATATTTCACCTATCGCCTGCACCCCTTTGGCGTTCAACATCAGCCTTTGGTCTCCAACGATACGGGCGTGTCGAAGTCTCCGCCATGATGCTGTTCAGCCATTTGTGAGAATTTTAAAACCTGAATTTATTTCTAACCAATCACTCCAGGGAGGAGGCGGTTTTTCCACAGGACTTTCATGTGGAGTGTATTCGCGCAAATTAAAATGTTATATCTCAGATGGAGCTACGTCTAGTTCTTCTTTTATTGAAAGCTGCATTGTGCCAATATGCCGGGATAATTAGTGGAACCATTTTGCTCATTGTCGTCACGGACGCGGCTATACAAAATCCCCCCCCTAAGGGCGAATCAAATGAAAGGGAACCAGCGCATATTTAACAAAAAACATGTACTTTGTAATTTACATGGCTATTTAGGCATTTGTTCCAGTGAGTCACTAGCCTTCTGATGACTCGTTCGTAGAACGATTGTGGCAACTGGTTCAAAATGTCAAAACGGCATCCTTCACTGCAGCGTCCAACGTAAAGTGACGTCCCTTCATGTGCTTCTTCAGCTCCCCAAACACGTGGAAATAACATGGAGAAACAGTTAATGCCCAACCGCATTGCCAGACATTTGCCGTGGTGCATTAGGCCATAAAAAGCAAGCGCCGAAGTCTTCCGACAAATGGAGTGATATAAGCCTTCATGACAACGCCAGAGCCCACACGGCCCAAGTGATCGTGGACACCTTGCAGTCGTTTGGCTATGTGGTGTCGGAACACCCACCGTATAGTCCGGACCTCTCCTGATGCGATTTCCACGTGTTTGGGGAGCTGAAGAGCATGAAGGGGCGTCACTCTACGTCGGACGCTGCAGTGCATAGACATTTTATAGAACGTTATTGACATTTTGAACCAGTTGCCACAATCGCTCTGCGATCGTGCCATCGCAACGTTAGTGATTCAATGGGACAAATGTCTAAACGCCCATGGAAATTAAATAAATAAATGTACTTGCTTATTGATAAACAAGTGTTGGCCGTTCTCATTTGATTCGCTCTTACGTATAGGATCGTTTTTTCTTAGGACTACACCTTATCCCCTTGTTAAGGGGAAATATATGTCCACCACTAAATAAAACTCCTAAGTTTAAAGTGTAAACCATCAACTCAAACCTGAGTTCTCCCTGGATGACCTGGATGTTTTCGTTGCTTTTTTCATCCTTCAATAATTCTGAATACTGCAGGCAATTGAGGTTCTGGATTGATGTCGATCGGACGTGAGTGAGGACCGAAATCCCAAGAAAAATGCCAAGAAACCCTTTGACTCTTAGAAGATGGAGAAACTCCTGGGTTGGAGTGATTCATTTTGTTTCCTGGGGATTCTCTAATCACCATTTTCCATCGAGGAAAATACTATTTTCCACAGGCTAATTTTGCACGTTTTGGGGAGACTTATCTATAAGCAAAATGGATGTCATCAGTAGCGTGTATTGCCTATTGGCAATAAAGGATTTTGCACTTATTATATTACTTTAGAGCATTCTGCATGGCTCTTGTGATATTCGCGTAATTTATTATCCGAATGAATCGATACAGACTTGGCCTTTCCGGGGTATCACAACCCATAATGACATCCTAAATTCAATCATCTCATTACAACCACTGATGGACCCAGTGCATGGGGGCATCGGTGTTGCAGTTGGTAGGAAGTTCTGAAATATTCGAATTTACTGCCTACAGGGAGCCCCATCAAGTCTACCTCGGACCGAAAGAAGGAAAGGACGAAGGTCACCGACAACTAAATAAAATAAATAATGGATGAACGTGCACAGGGTTAATCAAGAAAGACACTCTGATTGAATGTGATCATTATTAAGAAAGCAACACAACCATAGGAAAGTAGCTAAATGTAAAACTTACTAGATGCAAAGTCCAGGTAAATCGGATTTAAAGATAAAACGTTTCAATCTACATATATACCTCGTACATACCTTTTCGATATTGCTTTTCCCAGCTTAATGGGGTCGCGGTTCGAGCATGCTCAGGAACATCCTTCTATGATCTCGATCCTGGGCAACAGACTCTAGCTGAGCTAGCGGAATGCCGACCCTCTCGTGACAAAACCGAGCGATGTAATCACTCCACCTTGCACGAGGTCCACCGACAGGTCTTTTGCCGGTCATCTCGGCCTCGAGGACTCCTCTTGAGAGTCAGTCAGGGGGCATGTGGCAGATCACGGCAGCCACTCGACGCAAGAACCCAATTTCGGAGGCTCGTATCTACGACCTGGTTCTCCCGGTCGTTGCCAAAACTTCGTGACCATAGGTGAGGATGGGGTGAAAAACACTTAAAAACCTAGAGTTTTGCTTCTCTAGAAACTTCCGATCTGGCAATCACGTTTCACCAAAGTTCCTGCAGAACTGCAGAAGCCATGGAGATGCGGTTGTCGATCTCGTTTCCATGACACCCATCACTCGAGAACCAGACCCCGAGGTACTTGAACTTCTCCACTTGTTCCAGTGGAATCCCACTGATATGCAGGGTGCACTGTAAGGGATTTCTCGTGAGGACCATGACCTGTGCCTTGGAGACGCTCAGTTGGATTCCGGTCACCGCGCATTCGGAGTCGAACCGATAGAGCACGCTTTGGAGCTCCTATCAAGAACGGGTCATAAGGACGGTATACTCGACAGAGAGAAGTATCGTTACCGTGACGTCACCGATGTTGACCCCCTCCATGTCGAGGCCGCGCATAAAGTTCTGTCCATGTACACGAGGAACAGGAAAGGAGAGAGAACGCAATCCTGCCGGAGTACAGCGCGTACCATAAAACAATCCGAACTCCTCCCGCTCACTCGAACGCAACTCCTGCATTCATTGCATAGGGACTGAACGGCCCGCAGTAGAGGACCATAGATCTCAATCTCCTGCAGTACTCCCCACAGCTTCCCTCGGGGCACACGGTCGTATGCCTTTTCGAGGTCTAAAGAACATGTAAACACATAGTACACTTCCTATGTCTCTCGAGGATCTGGTGGAGAGTGAACAGCTGGTCCGTGGTGCTCCTATTTGATGGCTTTACCCACAACTGCCCGAGCTCTTTTGCAGCACCTTGGAATAGACTGCCGGGTATGCTGAAGAGAGCTCGAAGGATTAGCTTATTATCGTGCGATATTTAGCCAATCCCCTGAGTCCCCCTTCTTACTAATAGGAACCACCACACCGGTTTGCCAATCTTTAGGTGCTGTCCCCGATTCCCAAGTAGCCTGACACACCCTATACAGCCACGAGCACCCACTTTTGCCCTTGCTTTCAGAGCCTTCATGAGCCTCCGAGTACATCCACCTCGACAGCCAATACCTCTCCACTTAGGACTTTGATGACCGGGAAAGCATGGTGTCTGCCTTGCCGAAGCCTTCGGATAGTGTGTCAGAACCCTTTGGTGGCAGTGCGGTAGTCCGATTCCATTCGATTGCCGAATTTCTTCCACGCCTCCTGTTTCGCTATGGCCACAGCACGTTCTTGAAAAGTTGGACCTACTGCACATCTAGGTTACCACCTTCGCAGTAACAGCCTCGCGTACCGCTGGGGTCCATCAGGGCGTGCGCCACTCCGATGCACCTCTCCCCCCACACTCTTGCTGTAGCCGCCGAAAAACCATACTGAAATAGAGCCCACTAGTCAGTTGTCCGTGCAAAAGCACGGAATAATTTAAAGGCAATCATCCATTGTGAATGATGCATACAAATGAAGATTATTAAATGTGCAATTTAAAGGAGTTTGCTCAATTCTTGCTATGAAACCGATTTTAATACATGTATATTTTTACACTGGCTTCACTTCTGAAATTAAAATATAAAGTTTTCATCAAAATATGAAGGATATCAAAAACTTAGGTTAAGCTGGCTTTGGCTAAAATGTTCATTTTATTCATGATGGGACTTCGAATAAATTCGTTCCAAAAAAATGTATGGGGAATGTCACATCATTTGAGGACAATTCGATGTGCGAAGAAGATGGATTACAATTGAACAGTGCCAATATATGTGATTACCAAATGCACAAGTTCATTCTCATTCCAAATGAAATGATCATACAAAATGTTACTTTTTTAATTTGATACTTCTTGTTGGGATGCATTTTCCCTCATTCAATATCGTTGGAAGTACGTATTCTAGAGGAATTTTTTTTATTCAAACATGAGAAATTCAAAGGAACAAAAATAAATTCATCACAAAACCTAGCGTAACCTAACACTTTCAGATCCTTCAAATTTAGATTAAATTAATATATTTTGCTTTTGCAAATGAAACCCTTTAAAATTAAGAATGATGCAATGAATTCGATTCAACAGCCAAAATCACATTATATCGGGAAAACTCATTTTCGGGTCAGTCTTCCCCCTCCTTGGATCCGCCACGGGCTGGCCATGTGAGAAGACAGGGCGTAACGACAGCTCTTATAATCTCTTTGTCTGCCCCTGGGCATTGTTAAGCAGATGCTTAACTTAGGGCTTAAGCGATGGGAAACTGACGCCTAGTGAATGCGAAGGGCAGCCCACACAATACGGTTCCTTTACTGAATTAACTTTGCATCATCCTTTGGTAAGCTGATGAGCCCTTCCCCTTCGCTTCTTCACATTCGCATGCAAATCCTAGGACTTGCATTCATCAATAATTTCAGGCTGAGGAAATTTGAGTCTTGCAAGTATTCGTAAACGTGAGTTCTGTCAACGGATTTCGCTGCGTCATGAATCTCTCCGAGGTTACTGACAATTTCAAGTTCTTCCCGTTGCATTCATTAGGTCCTTGCCCATCTGTGAGAGTCCATGTCCAAGTTTATTACCCATGAAATGCAGGAAGCGTAAGCTGGATGACATTTTTGTAATTCAATTGTTTGCCACTTTTGTCCCAATTACTCTGGAACTGCCCATAAAGGAACGGAGCGCACACTTTTAGTGAAAGCTCGATATGTGTTCCTTCATCGCAGAAATGAGAAAATATCTGAATCCTGCATTTGCCAACACCATACCTCTTCCCAAGGATCCAATATCTACAGCGCACATTTTCCTGACTGTAGGTGAACATTATTTTTAAAAAAAATAGATAATGCTCACCTGCAGTCACTGTCCATGCATTTTGGGCGAGTCAGTCCCAGCAGCCACGCCTGCCCTGATTGTGGCTGCACAGCGATGGACGATGAACTCGAGAGGAGTCATTCGTCTTATCGGATGTTTGCGATGGAAAGCTCCTTTGCCCATGCTGAAGCCTCTGGGGGAGGGACACTCTCGTCCGCCTAATTCAATAAGATTCCCATGCTAATTTTGCCAGCCGATCTCGCGAAGTGTTGCATCTGGCAACACTTCGTTCGCATTCCATCCATCTTCGAGTACCCACTGTTGCGATCTCGCATTTCAATCATTGATGTTCAATCCTGTTGAATACCATGACACTAGGCACGCACCTCGCTTTCAATCACGCCTATTTGCATTTGCCATGATTTAATGAGCGACGACATAGACCTACACATTACCATGTCATGAAAACCCATGTCATTCAAGATTTTCGCATGGTCGTATCTGATCGTAAAATACGGGGAACCTCGAAATATATAAATCCCCATGGACTAGTCTATATTCGTAACCAGACCGGGAAGCTATTCTTCCTTCTCCATCTTGACTACGGGGAATCCCAACGCAAAGGAACTCATTATATGCAGGGATTCAATGAGCAATCCATTCTAAGGTCAGTTAATAAGCGATCTCTTTCGATTCACTGAACAAGGCTATAAAATGGCTAACTAAAAAACTGCGATGAACAATTTCGGGTGAATCCATATTCAAACTACGCATGAATACTTCCACTTTATCCATAATAAATAACTTGAAACCCTTCTAAAATGTAATGCATCATGAAAACAGGATGTTTCATTCGACTATGAACGTCTTCCCCTGTCCTTCTGAAATGGTAATTACGCGAAGAGATTGAATTCCTCGGATAAGCATTCTGAAAAGCAAGGCTGCTTTACCTCTCGATTGAAAAGGTGAGCCTGCGCCCTGACTGTGAGGTGTCACTTCCACAAATGAAACCCACTATCGACAGCGGTCAAGCGAAACGCATGAACGAATTTTGACACCAATCACACGATATATTTCAGGTTGTTGGTCATCTTCAAAAGCTAATTTCCTTACCGATAAAAAATTGCCATCAGTTTATAACCATACCACAATTGCCACCAGTTTCCAACCTTTACAATTTTCAAGCAATGCTCTGAAATACGCATTTATTGGAAAACCTGGCTAGACACGACTACGAGAACGGTATATGCATTTAAACGTTGAAACTCCCTCGGGGCGACATCTTGCAGACATACGACGCGGGATAACTCCCCTGGAGATCATCCCACGAGGATGTCACCGTGACGGCGCAGTCGCCGCCCCCCGCGACCGGACTCCCCTCGTCCCAGCGGTCCACGTCGACGGGAGACCCGTCGGCCCAGCTCCAGTCCCCGGTCGCGTCCTGCCTCATTCCGACCCAGAACTCGCTCCACTTCGGCAGGGGATGCGGGAAGCGGTCGTCGTGCTCGAAGCAGAGGGCCAGGATCGCCTGGTGCCGTTCCGTGGCTCCGATGGAGAGGATGTCGGCTCCCCAGAAGTCCAGGCAGTAGGACCTGCCCGCGTCGAAGTCGAACGACCGGGTCGAGACGTGGAAGCAGACGGGGTCGTCGAAGCAGTACCAGTCGTCCCCGTGGGACTGAACGGACTCGCAGATCACGGGTCTGTGTTCGGTGCAGTCCAGGTTCGTCCACCGATCCGGGACCATGGCGGTCCCGCACCCGGACGAGCAGCTGCTCAGCGGACGGTCCGTCACCCACTGCCAAACGTTGTGGTAATCACTGGGCGTTCCATCCAAAAACTCGAAGCCGAAGGGATCGTCATCTTCCCCGAGCAGCCCCGTGTTCGTGGCGCCGATCCAAACGGTGCCAGTCTTCGCAAGTTCCTGAATGAACAACTGCTCCTCCCTGGAGTGAATGCTCGTCAGTTGCCCGTTCCTGGCCTCGCAGTCCGTCCTCGCCTCGTCGAAGGCCATTTCCTCCTCCGAGAAGAAGTAGCAGTGCGACCCGAATCCCTCCCAGCCCCCCTCGCACATCGTCATCGCCATGTAGGTCGCACTGAACCCGAACCCGCTCTCGTCGTCTTCGTCCGAGATGAAATGGACGTAGAGCGTGTTCCCCACCGACTCGATGGTGCCAGGGTCCTCCGACCCGCAGAAAATGTGGGAGTCGCCCTCGGGGTCCGACACGTAAAGGTAGTCGCCCGAGAGGCAATCCGCGTGCTCCTCCAAGTTGAAATAGTTGAAAGACAGGAGGATTTTCTGGGTCGCTAGAGCCTGAGGTGAGTATCAAAACAGTAGCATCTAATCCCAAAAACATCCATTAAAAATAATACCAAAAAAGAAAAATTCCTATCGAATTCATTTCAGCACAATTTTCCGTGGACTGTTCAACAAAACATCCTATTGTACGGTAAGTTTCTAGTAATTTCCTTAACACTTTGTCGAAGCGAAAGCACGAGAAAGAATGTAAACGCATCTACTTCGAAGAAAAAGGGCATTCTGACAGATTCCAATATTCCTTACTTCGTGAATGAAATCAAATAATCGACACGAAAAAATGAACTTCCAAAATTAGGAGAAGCGTCAAATCCAGGGCTTAACAAACTCACTTGAATGACCCATTGGCAATCGACGTTTGGGGGATAGGAACCAGGATACCCGGGGGAATGGATCTCCCCAACCGGATCGGTGAGGACTCCATGGCATTCCTGAGAAGCCGAGCGTCCTAGGAGGCGCGACAGCACCAGGAAGACGAACGTCAATGCTCCGCCCTCCATCTGCATTTTCCATATTGTCACAGATTGAAATGTGGGAAGAATCCGCTCGATAAACAACCATCTAAGGGGGTGAGCCATTGGAAAATCTAATCGGGAGGGCCATAGGAGCGTCCCCTGCATGCCTCATTCTCGTTTTCTAATGTACTAGCGGCCTACGGCCGCTACGCTAGCCGTCTAAAAGGCGGAAATTTGAATCGTCTATTGTAACCATAACGTATCCTTGACATCCTCTGTTCATCGCATTACCCATTCGAAACTGAACTGCTTCATTAGATTTGGACACATACAGCTTACAGTACAGAGGGAGATTTTGTTCCTAAACACATTCATTTCATCATGACATTCGAGCTCATTACCACAATCGCCATTGTAAACGCATTGGTTTAGCAGGTTTTCATGAGACTCCAGACGACTTTGCTGATTTCGTCGTCCCAGCACTTTCAATTCTCTTGCATCACTGATTAGTTTATGGGGCTATTAGCATTAGCTTATTGTACAGAAACTATTGATTCTGAAACAGTATGGGCCGTTTCAACGAACTTTTTTGACTTCAGCACAGAAGGCAGTTAGCGCAAGTGTGGTACAATACTAACGAATGATTCCTGAAAAGTCCTCGCCGACACATTGGCACCAGTGAGCAACACTATTCTGAGGCTCTGAAAAAAGTGTGAGTTGCAGCAGGAGCACTTTTCCGCTGTGGCAGCTATATGAAACAAAATGCCTCCTCCCTACAGCAAAATGTACAGCCTGACAGTGCCCGCTGTGACAAACGACTGTAATTATTGAGATGACAGGAAGAGGCATGACAAAATTTCCCGAGTTCCATGGTGTAAAGGTACCACATGCAATGTAGCAATGCTTGCCTGACAGGCAAGCAGGAGGTCCGGGTTCAACTCCCAGCCCCCCCCCCTGGCTTTTGACACCTGAATGCTGCGTTCCTTGCTTCAAGTTGCGCAGGAGGCTCCACGGCTCTCCTATTCCTGAACTCAGCATTCGCTGCCTCTTGCTGTTCCGCGGTCTGAGCGGCCCTAAGCTCCTTACGTACAGCTGCGTGCTGTTCATCATTCATTCTAGCCATTACGGCTAGCACCGACTTAGACACTTCGCACCGCAACTACAGTGGCAAACGTTGTTTCCGCGCCAGCACCAATCGTTTTTCATCTGCAGCGACTGCCTCATCGCCGCCCTGTGGAACCATCATATTTTCTTAGGGTCCAACCTCACCTCGCAAAAATCGCCACCATTTTGATGGTATGAGCTGCCCGTTTGCGCGACACATGAAACAAAGTGATTATTTTCACTTCATCAATTATGAGAGCTCAAATTAATCGGGCATTACATGAAACGCAAACAGAAACTATTACATTGAACGTGACAGGAATTCAGTTCGTAGCACTCCTTGATCGACACAGCGAAGTACTGTATGAAGCCTATGGAATTAAGTTGGGTCACAGCCTATGGCTCATACTGGTATAGCCCAATAGACCCGACGCGAAGAGCGTTGGATTGCCTAGCCTATGACCCAGAATGCCATAGCATTGTAGGCCGTACAGCCACCGCTAAAAGTATTAGCTTGCGGCTCCACGATTGCATGCTTTGAGATGACGCTGCATCATACAAATATCGCTACACCAACACCACGTTTCAGGACACGACATTTCATACTTTCTCAGAATTTGGAACAGGACCCCCAACTTCTCTGAAATGATTGAACGACTCAGTGAATGACCGACCCTAATTCTAAGCATGTTTTAGATATGATAGAAAGCTGAAACTTGGTTATTGAAGCTGTTGTCGCAACGAATTCAGGAGAAATCCTACTTTTGATGTGCATTCCCTAAGGACAATTTTTCGATGTGAGGGATAGGAATCTCAAACACCTTTGCTCTGGCGAAATAGGTGAGTACGGTGTGAAATGTGTCACTGAGTATTCCATTAACCTCTTTAGTACCAGGGGAACGATAAATCATTGTTTTCCAGTATACGAATCGGCTGCGTGGCACTAAAAGGGTTGAGGAAAAATTTAGGCAGGTACTCAGGGAGTACACTTTTTTTTTTGGGGGGGGGGGGGGGAGAATTAATGATATTTCTTTTGATGAAGCCAAACATCCGTTATCATTGTATTACGCCTGAGACATAGTGTAGGTGGGGAATATTTCCGAAGAACAACTCTTTCGATAAGCTAACACCTTCCCATTTTGCCCCCTCCCTCCCATAAAATACACCGGATGGATTTCATTTACATAGATGACTCATGACTTACATAGATGACTCATGCTAAATTTATGTTCCAGATATACGAAAAACGTGAAAATTGGTGCATATGCAGTTCTATAAATAATGACTTCACAGTGGAAACCCAGAGGCTTCTTTTTACAGGGGTGTGTCAGGGGAACCCTGATTTTCTCGCATGAACAAAACGATTACATTTGTACTTTATAGACGTTTTGCTTTTATATTTTTCTTAGAGACCGGGGGATAAGAATCACCCTTTATTTCATGCTGCCACCTAAAATTGCCTGGGCCATCAAATACCCAAAGTAATGCGGCGTCTCAATACATTGCGTGATGAAGCCCCATTCACCTTCATCTTCTACACCTACTGAGGCGTTTTCAAGGAACAGGACGAACGGACTCACTCAAATGTTATAAGAGTCGAGGGAGTCAATGTGTAAATGAGACACAGTGAAATAAGGAGGTGCAATGCCACGTGGGTGGACTCGCGGCTGGGAGGTGCTCCGAGAAGCAGGATGGCCTTCGCTCCTTCCCGCCTGGTGGCTCGGTTCTCATGCGGCTGTATCTCTTGTGATAGCACATGTCCCCAGGTTTCCCATTCGGGGAATGACGCACGTATTCGCATTGAGGTGTCAGGAGCGAAACCTTCAGCTATGTCCGAATGCTTATATAATTCTACAGGGAAGTAGATATGGAGCAGAGGGGGATTAAACTTCACATAAAAGCGACTTATGGCGCTAAGTCTACGCATTAAATTCTTCAGCGAAAAGGACGGTCAAGAAAGCTACACCTTTCTTCATAAAATGTTTTATTAACATATAAGCAATTCCTCAATCACCACCTAACACATCGCGCATATGATCTGTATCTAAAGTTGCCTCCATAGGTGCATATCTCACGGCGGTAGTGACATTCAGCCTATGAAACTCGTGTTAAAGACGGTATGAATACCCCTGAAAATGAATTAATCCTTTTTTTTCACTCCGAGAGCCGAAGTCTGCGAAGAGCAAACAATTCTATGGTAAAAATGCATGAATAAATACAACTCACACAAGCTGTTTAGCGAATGCTCAAAGAAGGCTAGATGATTGTCTCTGCTTTAGGGTAATGCTCTAACAAATAACGCACAATGGGGGTGTCTGACCACGCTTCGGTCATATTAGGCAATATCATGACCGTTATAACGTTATGGTCTTAACGCATTAAACCTACTATTACATAAAGTACTAATTATAGTTAATGGCGTAACACCAAATGCAACATTTCCAAGCGGGAATTCGCAGCCCAGGAGCCATTCGCGTAACGCAGTGTGTCAAAGGCCAATGCGATTCTGGTTTGACATGCACGAGAATTTCGTAACCGTGGACTGTAATTATAAACTTCAACCCTCAAAAGTATAACAAGAGAAATATTATGACGGTGTTGTATATTCTTCGGCAGACTTCCAAAGCGAAATGCTGCACAACATTTTTACTTTCCTTTGGAATAGACAATTCATGAACATAAGCCTTGTCGTTGCTTGCAATCCCAATGTTTGATCACTTTACTGCGGTATAATTGGCTTGAACAAAAAAAAATATATTTTGACTCTCCAAAAGAGATAAAATCGGCGAGAGGCCCACATTTCAAACTCCAGGGAAGCAATAATTCATTTTGAGTGATACATTTCCTATAAACCGCACATAATTTGATGATGAGATTAAGATGGGGGTTAAAAGAATTTATACTTAGCAAATAAACAATAAAATATACTGTGAAAGTGTTACTCCACATCGTAAATAGGCGCATATGATTTTTTTTTAACTCCGACGCTGAGAAGAGCGACTTCAGTCGCCTGCGGCTCTACTACCTATTAGCTAAAGGGCTCAAGCTCTGTGGATTGTGGTGTTCGTTAAGTAAGATTAGCGCCCTTTTACTTCCTTAAGATGATTTCATAGATGGATATTTGCAGCCACAACATTGTGTGTAGCCGCACCAAGGAGCGAGAAACCTGTCTTCCCGAATTAACTGAAGCAAAGCAGCCGAGGGATCCAGTCGTCTGGTTGAGCGGAACACTCATTTAGAAGAGATAATCGAATGCCATTAGCCAACAAGTGATTTCCAGATCTTTTTGCAATTTGTCGAGGCATTTTACACTGTGAAGTCATTATTTATAGAACTGCATATGCACCAATTTTCACGTTTTTCGTATATCTGGAACATAAATTTAGCATGAGTCATCTATGTAAGTCATGAGTCATCTATGTAAATGAAATCCATCCGGTGTATTTTATGGGAGGGAGGGGGCAAAATGGGAAGGTGTTAGCTTATCGAAAGAGTTGTTCTTCGGAAATATTCCCCACCTACACTATGTCTCAGGCGTAATACAATGATAACGGATGTTTGGCTTCATCAAAAGAAATATCATTAATTCTCTCC
>CAJPEV010000605.1:0-75265 GCA_905338385.1 Darwinula stevensoni | reverse complement strand
GGCGAAGATGGGTACCGAGGTGTTGCGCCAGGCGTCCAACTCTCCTGATCTGGCTCCTGCGGATTTCTGGTTGTTCACCCTCCTCAAGAGACATTTGAAAGGCAAGCGATTCGACAGCGTGGAGGAAATCAAGCGCAACGTCGAACAGGTGCTGAAGTCGATTCCGGTCAGCGCGTTCCGGAAGGCGATAGTTGAGTCCTGGCCGACTCGATGGGCAAAGTGTGTGGCCGCCGACGGCGAGTACTTTGAGGGCGATTGAGACGGCTTTCACATGTCCGATTTTTTTTTAAGAAAATAAAAAGAATTTCTTGGAAATCGGGAAATGTGATTTACATGCCTCTGTGTAACAATTTTTTTCCGGTGATTCGGGAGGGTTTGGAACACATTCCGCATATCCTTGTGTTCCTATTTGACGGGGCTTTCAGAATTTGTAGGAATTTTTCGCGTGCGCGCAATATGCAAATTTTTATTGCGGAACACGCATGACTTTTCATACAAGCCTCGTATGTCTACTTCGCTCACTACAGCACTAAAACGCACAAAAGAACTTCAAAATGTATCGAAAAACTCGATATGGTTCCTCTCCCGGTCTTTTCCTAAATGTGCATAGACTCCACACTGTACATACGAGATGAAGAACCGACCCATAAACAATCGTTTTGAAGCCTGGAGGGAGAATGGAGCTCGAAAACGCTCCTGACGTTTTCCCCTAGTTCTATTTGCTTTAAGGAACCCGAGGTGCTACCGAGGGCATCTCACGTCAGGGCATAGCGGTAGGATTTCAGGTGAGACGACAAGTTGCTTAGTGCGGCTGGGCATGTAAATGAGACGACAGAAGAAAATGGGAAGGAATCGGAGAACCGACGACGTGTTGCAGACCTTCCACGCCAGTGCAGACCTGGGACTCCGAGAATGCTTGTCCGTGTGCCTAAGCGATCCCCTTGTCACTGGCAGGTGCTTGTATTAGAGGAAATGAAAGATGGGGCCTGGCTGCGGATGCATGTTACGCCTCTGCCTGAAACTGTGAAGAGAATGCTATGGAACAGCACATTACAAAGATGCCCAACCGTTATAGTTTCTGAGGCTGGTGTTTCCATCATCCGTAGTATTTCCACATACAACAGAGTTCCTCTTAAAATACACCAACGTGCTTTGGGGCCCAACACATAGCCTCGAGTGTTATAACGTTATTGTCTTAACGCATTAAACCTACTAGTACATATAGTACTAATTATAATTAATGGAAGCTACGCAAGCCATCTAATTGACTAAAAGCATATAAAATGTTTTCATGGCCTAGAATGGCAACTCCTGGTAGGCTGTGCGTGTTAGGCCGCCGAAGAGTGACAACCCCTTACTACCGCTTTCGGCCTCTTTCAGTTTTTACTAGCGGCCTGCGCCCGTTACGCTGGCCGTCTCATAGGTGGCAATTTGAATCGTCTACTGTGAGCTTTACGTCTCCTTGACATCCTCTGTTCATTGCATTACCCAATCGTAACTGAAACGCTTCATTAGATTTATACACATACAGCTTACAGTTCACAGTTCCTAAACACCACCATCATGATATTTGAGCTGATTGCCACAATCGCCATTGTGAACGCCTCGGTTTAGCATGTTTTCATCGGACACAAGACGACGTTGCTGATTTTATTCTACTAACACATTCAGTACTCTTGCATCACTGGTTAGCTCATGGGCTATTAGCATTATCTTATGATACATATCCCACTAATTCTGAAACAGTACGGGCCACCTCCAAGTACTTGTTCGACTTTCACACAGAAGGAAGTTAGCGCATGTGCGGCAAAATACTAACGAATAATTCCTGAAAATGCCTCGCCCCCACATTAGCATCAATGAGCTACACTTTCAGAGCCTCAGGATCAAGTGCGAGTTGCAGCAATATGAAACAAATGCCTCCTCTCTACAATAAAATGTACAGCCTGACAGTGCTCCCTGCGGCATACGACATGCGGCATAAGATGACATGGAGAGACATGACAAAATGTCCGGAGTTCCGTGATGCAATGAGAGCACACCTGACCGGCAAGCAGGAGGCTCGGGTTCAATTCCGGCTTTTGATACCTGAGTGCTGCATTCCTTACATCAAGTTGCTCAGCAGGCTGCACGGCTCTCCTATTCCTGAAGTCAGCATTCACTGCCTCTTGCTGTTCAGCGGTCTGAGCGGCCTTACGTTCCCTGCGTGCAACTGGGTACTGTTTATCACTCACTCTAGCCATTAGAGCTAGCACCTCCTAAAGCACCGATTTACGTACTTCGCACCGCAAATGCAGTGGCAAACGTTATTTCCGTGCCAGTACCAATCGTTTATTATCTGCAGCGACTGACTCATCGCCGTTCATTCAACTTTTTTTTCACGTTCAACTTCACCTCGCAAAAATCGCCACCATTTAGATGGTAGGAGCGGCCCGTTTGCGCGACGAATGAAACAAAGAACTTGCGTTATTACTTTGACTTCATCAATCATGGGAACTCAAATAAATCGAGCACGACATGAAACGCAAATAGAAAACTATTGCACGAAACCGGTGGCCCGAACCGCCACGCTTGACCTAACGAAAAAATATATAGGAAAAATACTTCAGGAAATACTGCATTCGAATGGAGAACTAGCAGTCGATCAGTGAGAACGTGACACGCATGCAGTTAGTAGCACCCCTTGATTGACACACCTGAGTATGAAGTCTATGGAAGTAACAGGATGAGCCATAGCCTATGGCTCAGACTAGCATAGCCCTGTGGACCTGGCACTTTGAGCGGTAGATGGTCTAGCCCTGCGGTTGGCAACCTTTTAGTGATGGCGGGCCGGATCGCGAGATACAAGTCAGGCCGCGGGCCGCAACTTAGTAATGTTGAGAGATGCAGATATGGGGAGATTAAGTTCTCTAAGAGATGGCAAAAGGACGACCTTTTGAATTTCTTTATATTTCAACTGAACATATTAATAATAGAATCAGGTACAATATTACAGTTCCTAGGAATCAATACTGCAATATGTGATTCTTAAATTTTCTCAGGTGTAATAAAGACAAATTTGGGCCAATTTGACAAAATTTGGTCCTCAGCATGTCGATCTGCCAATGCGAACTCTGTGCCTGCAATTTGGCGGCCAGAGCGCTGACGTCAGGTTGGTCACTGAAAGTCTTAAGCACTGATGCAAGTGATCATCACTCAATCTCGAACGATCTTTTGACCTCTTCGAATTAAAGTATTCGACTAGCGACCTGCGACCGCTACGCTGGCCGTCTATTAGGTGGAAATTTGAATAGTCTATTGTGAGCATAACGTCTCCTTCACAATCCTCTGTGCACCTCATTTCACATTCAGAACTGAACCGCTTTATTTCAAGTATACACTTATAGCTTACAGTACACGGGGAGATTCTGTTCCTAAACACCATCATCATTTTCCAGCTGATTGCCACAATCGTTCATTGTGAATGGTTTAGCACGTTTTCATGAGACTCGAGACGACCTTGCTGATTTCGTCTCCCTAGCACATTCAACATTCTTGCATCACCGATTAGCTCATGTGCTATTAGCGTTAGCATATAGTACAGACACCAATGAATCTGAAACAGTACTGACAATTTCCAAGAGATTGTTCGAAGGCACAAAGGGAATTTAGTACATGTGCAGCACAATGCTAGCGACTAATTCCAGAAAAATGCCTCGCCATCACATTACCCTGAGGCTCTGAAAGTGTTGCTCACTGGTGCTAAAGTGGGAGTTGCAGTAGGAACATTTTTCTGTTCTGAAACAAATGCCTCCTCCCTACATCAAAATGTACAGCCTGACAGTGCTCGCCGCGCAAACGACTGCAGTGATCGGAGATGACATGGAGAGGCCTGACAACATGTCCCGAATTCCGTGGTCTAATGGTAGCACACCTGACCGGCAAGCAGGAGGACCGGGTTCAATTCTCGGCCGTCCCCCGGCTCTCGACACCTGAGTGCTGCGTTCCTTGCATCAAGTTGCTCAGCAGACTGCACGGCTCTCTTATTCCGGAGCTCAGGATTCACTGCCTCTTGCTGTTCAGCGGTCTCAGCGGCTCTACACACATCTCCTTGCTGTTCATCACTGATTATAGCCATTACGGCTAGCACCGATTTAGGCACTTCGCACCGCAACTGCAGTGGCAAACGTTATTTCCGTGCCAGCACCAATCGTTAATTATCTGCAGCGACTGCCTCATCGCCGTCCATTCAACTTTTTTTCACGTTCTACCTCACCTAGCAAAAATCGCCACAATTTTGATGGGAGGAGTGGCCCGTTTGCGCGACGTATGAATTGAAGAACTTACGCTATTATTTTGATTTGATCAATAATGAGAACTCAAATAAATCGGCCATGACGTGAAACACAAACAGAAAACCCTATTGCATGGAAGTGATGTCCCGAACCGCCATGCCTGACGTAACGGAAAAAAAAAACAAAGAAAAAAAAACACTTCGGCAAAGAATGTATTAAAAGGGAGAACTTGCAGTGGATCAGTGAAAATGTGACACGCATTCAGTTAGCTGTTTCGAGCAAAGAGTGCTACTAAGTATGAAGCCTATGACTGAAACTGATATAGCTCGATGAACCTGGCGCTAAAAGCGTTGGATGGCCAAGCCTACGGCCTAGAATAGCATAGCTTTAAGGACATGGTGCTTTGAGGGGTGGATGGCGTAGCCTATGGCATGAAGTGACATAGTCTCGTAGGCCTCGCGCGCTGGGATGATAAACACCTCAACTCTCGGGCTCTTCGAATTTAATTAAATGATGATGGTTTGGAAAGGCGTAGCCTTGTAGGCCTGGCCTATGACCCAGAAAGGCATTGCATCGTAGGCCCGCGCGTTGAGGGTGACGAGCACCACCACCACATCTTTTGACCTCTTCCAATGAAAGCATTAGGTGGCCTAGCCTATGGCCCAGAATGGTAGAGCCTTGTAGGCCTGGTCTATGGCCTGCAAATGGCGTAGCATCGCAGATCTAGTCCTATAGAAAGACGAGCACTACGTTTTACGGTCTTTTCACGCCAAGAGTTTGGTCTATTACTAAAGTATATACAGTAGATACTACTGGGTAATGTCGGAAGCTTCATCCGCACGCAACTTCGTTTGTTCTTAATATATAGGATAACATGAGTTTTCCTTCTAATATGCGCAACTGAATGTACTGTCATGCTGAACATGACAGTTGCGATATTCCCACATAGTGACATTTTTCGAAGCGACGACCATCGGAGTTAGTCAAGTCAACTGGGTCAGATAGTGCCGAAAAGTCACTGGATGCGAATGGGTCAAGCTTGGTGTGCACGCTAGGCGTGTTTCATGTCGTTAAATGGGGATTGAACTCCTGCGTAGGGTTGTGAAATGTCAATCAACTTTTTTTTTTAAGCTGGAAGGATGAATGCTTCCTGGTTTTCAATTCAATATTTCCTCAGTTCGACAACTTGCTTCACAAATTTACATTCGTGGAGGTGGGTTGAAGTGCCCACATTTCATCGTCGTCATCGGAACGGGTCTGTTCTTCCGCGCAGTCTACAGCTAAGATAGACGTAGGCTGGTTGGCCTCACCCGTCAGGCTGCGGAAGCATAATGCTTGCTTTCTCGTCATGGCGAAAGGCTTGGTTTCATAGGATGGAGATGGTAGCTAGAGAGTGCCAGGCCAGGCACAGATCTTCCTTTTCCTTGACCCCTGTACCACTGGATTTATCTGCTTAGCCGCATCCTAGCCATCCAACTTTGAAATAAGTAATAGCTGCCATCGATACGACGAAGGCCTATATAAATAAAAAAAATCCTTGACAGTTAGACATGTTCTCCATTGTTCGCGTGGAGATAGGATGAGAGCGTGAAGTGTATGATGCCAAATGCGACATTTCGTAGACAGGGTTTCTAGGCATTCCATGCCTAGCAACCCTGCCTAAGCTGCCGCGGGCAGCCGCTCTCTTCCATTGCCCACCAATGGATCCGTCATCCATGAGATCTAGAAGAGAAGTGAATGTTTTAATGGAAGACGGGCACCCCGACCCAGGCGGAAAGCTGCGCGTGCGCATCGGATCGTGCTGTCCGGTTGCGATGGACACTGCGGACGGACGGAATGAAAAAAACTGAAATTGCAATCGGTCTATCTTCAATTTTCCAATATTACCTATGGGAATGGTAGATAAAAATAATGAATGGACAGGAGGTTACTATTCGTTTCCGTATACTAAACAAGTTATTGCAATGATCGCGTAGCCTTTAGGCTGACGTGCATATGCGGCAATTACGCTTATGTTGACGGATATTTACGCGAGTCTGAGTAAATCCGTCGCGTACATGTGATTTCACAGAAATTTCATCTTGAGCTTTCTGGCAACTCTTGCATTCCCCCGCTCAAAGGTTAACTTTTCTCAGAGTCCAGTTGCTATAAAGATCTCTAAGCGAGCGGATGACCCAGGGAACCCGGGCCCTTTCGATATGGCTTCAAAGCGTCGAAAAAAAACTTGAAAAAGTTAGAGAGATGTCAGTTAGTGATAGTGAATTTAGTGCGCTGCAATACACTGTAACTTCCGATGAGTAATTGACCAGCTCTGTGAAGGGGAAGGCTGCCCGGGATTTTGCCGCCAGTGGGGATGGTTAAGCGTCACCGACGCCGAAGGGTTAAGCGGCTACCAACCTTGACAAGGGATGCTAATATACGCAGAAATGCCGCGTGACATCCTCACTCCGAATTAATGAGCCGTGGCTTTGGTTCCTGACCCACGGAGGCGTAGAAATGGCCTGGACTAAGTTTTCTTTTACCGACAGGTTGTTTTCCGACGAGATGCTTCCATAGGTATCACATTATTGCTCTCATCCCCCGGCACTTACAATCATGCCATGAAATGCTTACTCTTTTTGCCATTGCTTTTAGCATTATTAAAGTGTCCTGTGACTCATGAGCAGCATTAATAATTTGCGAGAGGGGCTGCGAAATGAATTAGACACCTGTCCAACTCAATGGCCATCGATTCGAAACTGACGAGCATGCCCATCAGCGATGAAGAATCGATGAACGAAAATCCGCCAAAGCAGGTGCTTCGGAACCTCGATAAAAAATGGAGTGCCGGGACGTCCCGAGACGGTTCTTCTCCTGGTTTCTCATTGCCTGTGGGACCTTGCCGGTGGGCCAATGGTCGACTGGAGCGGCGGCGATCACGTTCCTGGTGCACCTCGGGTGCAGAGCGAAGATGGTGGGACAGAGTTGGGGGGCGATGGGGAAGGTGGGGCCCTTCACCTCCAGGCTCCAGTCGGTGACCATGAACCTGGTTCTCTTCGAGCTCAGCATCTACACCCTCGCCTTGCAGGGTCACAGTCTCGCCTACCGGAAGAAGCTCCGAGTTTTCGTCAAGAAGTTTTTCCATCCGGGAACCCCACCCGGGGTCGCCTGGGTCGCCATCGGGGCGGCGCTGGCCCTCATCGCCTCCTCCACCGCCGCGCATTACATTTACGCCATGCTCTTGCCGGCCGTGCCACCGGACGCGTTGATCCTGGAGAGCTGGGCGTCTGTCCCGAGCAGCGTCCCGGCCGTCCTCTTCGTCCTGGCCGCGCTGCAGGTCGAAATAAAGCTGAAAAAATTCCAAAACATGCTGACACCACCGGACGAGAAATGGGCTTCAAGCTTACAAGAAATTCGGTGAACATTTACATTTTTGCATTTTAAACTTTTGTGCCAAAGGTGGGAAGTATGCAATTTTTTTTGCAGGATGGCATACCTGGACGTGCACGACGACCTGCTCGTCGCTTGCGACTACCTCAGCTGGCCCGTGCTCTCGTCTCTCTTGTGTTTCCTCATCGCTGGTTTCGCCCAGCTGTATTGCTGCGTCCAGGTCGCGATCCAAAGGAGCGGGGAGAACCGTATCTTAATCGCCACATGTCTCGTTGGTTTTTCTCATCAGCTCGTCAAGGTTTTGATCCTCACCGAAGGGGCTCAACTTCTTAACAATCGAGTGATTGCTTATTTCACTTGTCGTGGTGATTTCCCGATGAAAACAATATTTTTTGAAAAATGTGCCACCCTTTCTCCAGATGGAAAAAATCGAGATGGAGCTTTTCCGACGGGCTACAAGCGGATCCGCGACCGCCGCGACTCTTTCCGCCACGATCCAGCAGGCCCCGTTGAAATGGAAACTCGGCGGGTGCATCACGCTCGGACGACGCACTCTTCTTGCGGTGCGTGTGCACGTCCCACGCCCTGGCATTATTCACTTCTTTACTCACTGCGCATTTTCCTCCTATCAGTTGGTGCAGGTGACGTTGACCTACATGGTGATGTTGATCCAGTTTGACATGACGTGAACGTGGCCTGGAGTGCGCCATTTCTACTCGTTTTCACTAGGGAACATCTAGATAGGATTTTTCAGTTGGCATGTAATGTAGGAAAATAAAAAGCCTGGCATAGTAATCACTTCCTTTTATTTTGCGATTCCGACGCCACCTATTGCAAATGCTGCTGGCTCTGAACAGCTTCACGATACGGAAATACCAAGGATTTAGGCGAACTATAGGGTCCAGATGTTTCCATGGGCAGTCCGAAAAAACACCGCGATAAAGTAGCAAAGTATGAGGAAAGTCCGGAATCAAGTCAATGCTCGTGAAGACGAAAAAGGCCGAAGAGTCGGCATGATCCATGCAAGGAAAGGAATACAACCCTAAAACCCCAAGCCAGCCTTTTTCATAATTTTGTCATTAAACTCCATACTTTCACGGTCAGCCACGAGTTCAACAAATCTTTTGAGCCTCGCTTAGTAGACTAAGACGGCTTAGGGCTAGGCTGAAGCGACCCGGATACGAAACTTATATTTTTTATGAATTTATAAATTTATAGAAATTTATAACCTCCGACCCAGCTTATCCCAGAATTGGGCACTCTTAATCCATTCGCATCCTGGAAGGTTAGCTCTATTTGGCCTAAAATTTTGCTACTTTAGCTCATCGCGCGAGGTCTGCAGGCATATTCCTCCCTAGGTCATAGGCTTGGCGGATGTATGTGATGTATGTGTGTGAATGGGTTAGAAAATGAGCAATGCCTAATGGAAGATTGAGAGGAGGATCGTTCGGAGGCAGCTTTTTCATTGGCAAGCATCCACGCAACAGCGTCGTGAAAGCGGTCTTCCATGCTGCGCTCTCATCTCAGCACTTGTGCTGGATAGGAATCACTCCACAAAAGTGCAAACAACGCCGATTGAGCCTGCATGAGGGAAGGTGCCGCTTTAAGAATGCATGGTATGGCACGTGGCTGGCACCATGTAGTGCCACATTTTTCGTTTTGCAAAATGTATTCGTTCAGCCAACAGGAGATTGCGGAGCAACACCCGACGTCATCACTCTATTCTCTGAAAAATCGATCGGCCAATTTCAGTTAATTAATTAGGTCCTTCGACTCGCCCTCGCCAAACGCCATGCATTTCAGAAGACTGGGTTGGGCCCAGGCTCATTCGCAAGCTTCCTTGTAGGCGTAGTCTCAATCCAGGTTCTAGCTGACGTAATCTGCATGAATGTCGTTTGAAAAAAAAGCAAAATTGAACGGACACTTGGAGCTCTTTCAACGAGTATTGCAATGCACATAGACTCGCTAGGTGCATCTGGACAATGCAGAACATTGGTAGTAGCAATTATCTGATTCCAGAGAAATTCCGACTTTGGGGATACTCGCCTTGTAGGGGTAATGCTGTGGGTCTCATTTTGTAAGCCTAGGCGCAATCCACAGATGGACGCTTAGGCCTATGCTATTCTTAAGCACACATTACCTGCAACAAAACGGAATGAACGTGAATAGCTGCTAGGTTGCAGATTCCAAAGAAAGTTCAACTCCGAATATCCCACTTTCGGGGTACATGCTCTAAGTGTATACTTCGGGAGAGGAGAGGGGGGGGGGGATGATTTCATTGGCCTAGGCCCAACCCAAAAATGAATGCTTGGGCTAGTACCCCTCTCATGCAATTTTTTACTTCAAAGAAGCGTAGGGAAAACAATTAGGCATTGTATACCATACCACAGGTGAAGATAGACTCTGTACGTGCTCTGAGGAGACCGAGTTAGCAGGTCAAAATGTAACGCTTGGACAGACGTAGAGGCCTATGCCAATCTTGGCCGACCCATCACCATCGAGGGACTTCCCGGTCCATCTGACCGAGAATCCTGCTGCCTTAGCCCAAGGCCTTTCGCTTATGCTGTTGCGTCGGATGTGAAAGGGAAGGGCACGAGTTGACGCGTACGTTTCAAGATGCGAATTTTTTTTTCTAGCAGAGAAACGGTGGGATAATTTTCCATCGACGTTTTAGAGTGGTTATGTCTAATTCCCTTACGGACGCTTAGATCAATCATATTTCTCATGTACACGTTCCTCTTTTCAGCGAAAAGTATATTATGTATAATAAGTCATGTCAGAGTAGGTGGGTGGTCCCTCGAGAGTCCTGGAACGATATGAGACTTTGGCCACGACAAAGAAAGAATTTAGATGATTCGGCCTCCATAATGTTTTGGTAGTCGAGGCCGGTCTTGTGCCTCATCTGCCCTCCGTCAAAAAAATTCTTCCTGGTCTATCCACAGGGGTGGAGTTCTCTATTGGAGGAAGATATTGCGCCTGTAGTTAAGATATAGTGATGTCCTGAGAATGAATTGTGGCAAATTTTATTTAATTAATATCAAGTTACGACCATTTTTTCTCATTTTATTTCCAGTGATTGTGCAAATTATTTTTAGGCCATGCCCAAAGTTAGGCCCGATCGAGGCTTGCTAAGCCTTCGGTCGGAACTTATCCTATTTTCCTCATTCCCGTTTGCCCCAAAAGGCAGTTTGTCTCCAGACTATGATCTGCAATGGACTAAATACCGGAATATGAAGAATGCCTTCCCTCACCCTTCAGCATAAAAAGCCATCGATGACTATTCTCTTTAAACCCGAATGCCTTTTTTTATGAAGAGAAAGGAAACTGGAGAAAAAGGAAATAGCAGTGCAAATACATAGAATTCGGCTTGATTTACAGTATAGTGGTGAAGATAGTTATTAATTTGCCACACACTTGCTACAGCATCATGGCACACATTGTGATACCATTCTTTGCACCTGCTGCAAATGATCATTTGTGGCACATCGTCTTCATGCGGTTGCGTGTAAAAGCAATAAATTGGCACCGATTTGACCTTTGGTAGATCACTCCAAGCCAAACGGCCTGCGATTATTGCCTTCCTGACAGCATGACGAAGACCTTTGCTAGACAACCGTTGAAGGATCGATATTGGAGTAAATTGCTATAGCATTTGCAATGCCAAATACCCCGCACCGTTTTCCTCCTCTCTGCTGGTGGATTTTGGAGAATTCCACTGCTTACTGACCTCATAAGTCGTAACGACGTCAAACCGCGACATTACTTTGACCGTTCCGACCTGGACGTCTTAGTATGTGCACTGGCCATAACTGTAACCTCCCTTTAAGTAAATTCTGTGCTTCGGTGTGTTTTCCGTTTACGTGGTAAATTTGCACAAACTTTATTTTGGTTCTGCAATCGGCCACCACAGCTTTCTGTGTGCAACACTGTATAACTTTGGAATCCTTCTAAAGAAGGGGATTGTTCATCCAGAACAATAGTTGCTGCATCAATTACTCCATCACTGAAGAATCCTGAGGGATTCTGAAGCACATCCATGTCTTCTTGGGTAACTGATGGGTCCTGCCATCGATTAGTATTGGCATACCCCACAGGACCCGGTGTTGTCTGTGATTGCTGATGGAAGTGGTGGGGGTATCCTCACCCCAAGGTGGTGCAGATGGAGCCGAATGTCTGCTGGATTGTCTCCTATGAAGCGTATGCCAATTTGCTCGAGCCGTATTATATTAACACTTCTCCAAGTATCTGGAAAAAATTGCTTTGATCACGGCGACGGAAAGACTTGAGATGACCGATATCATAGGTTTTGACCAGAATTTTTCCATCTATGATTTTCAGTGTTACCTGGTTCTTGCTTCCACGATCGCATTTGGACCTTACCAGTCATTCTTCCTGAAGTTGCGGAATAATACTTTGTCTCCTTCCCTGAAAATGGAAGATTTAATTCCTTTAGCTTTTGGGGAAGCAACTTGTATCACTTTAGTTATTGTGCCACAATGCTTTTTTTCTTGAGCGTTTCCAGGTGCTGAGCCGAGGTAATAATGGCTTGCAAAGAAGGAATTTTTTAAGATTCAAAACTCCCTGGGCCATATGTTGGCTTATATAATTGTTGAATGCTGGTGGAGCCTGGAACTCGATCTGGAAAAGGATCATTAGCATTGAGAATAAGAGGAGAAAGAGGGTTCCGAAGGCAAGTGGCGTCACTGTAGGGATTTCTTTATATGTTAAATATTTCCATTCATTACTTCTGATAGGGTGATGCTTAGAAAATAAGAATGAATTTTCCGCTGCAATGCGAGTGCTTTTGTGGACATACTCATCCCATTTCTCACGGTGTTTATTTGAGAAAATTTTCGACGAGAAAAGAATATGGCACCCCACCGGCTGTCTAACTAACTCTTGGAAGAAATACAAGGGAAAGTCGCCATCCCAGCTGTCGCTTGAGAGCTTTTTTTTAACATGTTGTATGCCGTACCGTCTTTCTCCTTAAGAATCGAATGTGGTTTGCCTGTCTATGCCTATAGGGAAATAATCCATTCCTAGAAAATTTCCATGGGAAAGGCACCCTACGGTTCTTCCTTCAGTCTTTTTTTGTTGCCAAATTTCGTTTCTAGTGATTGTGCGAAATATTTTTAACCGTAGACTTAACGTTAGGCCTGACTGAGGCTTGCCAGCCCTTCAGTAGGAACTTCACATGACACAACTTCATGGCACAAATCATGATGACCATTATTTGCACCCGCTGCAAATGACCGTTTGTGGCACATCGTCTCAATGCGGTTGCCTGCAAAAGCAATAAACTTGCACCGATTTGAGCTTGGGTTGGTCGATGCAGGTCGAACGGCCTGCGATTAGTGCCTTCCTGACAGCATGACGAAGACCTTTGCCAGACAACCGTTGAAGGATCGATATTGGAGCGAATTGCTATAGCATTTGCAATGCCAAATACCCCGCACCGTTTTCCTCCTCTCTGCTGGTGGATTTTGGGGGATTCCACTAGAATGACTGGGGTATGCAGCATTGCTGCAAGTTGGCGCAGTGATGAAACTGGCAAGGCTGGACCTGCAGAATCATGCACTTGAATGTTGTTGACATCAGAGGAAAATGCATTTGAGACACGAAGTCAGTGTTTTCAATTTACCCTGCAAATTTACAAAAACTTTATTTTGGTTCCGCAATCGGTCACCATAGCGAATGCAACACTGTATAACTTTGAAATCCTTCTTCAAAAGGGGATTGTTCATGAATAAGAACAATAGTGCTGCATCAATTTCTTCATTATTGGAAAATCCCTCAGGATCCTCAAGCACATCCATGTCTTCTTGGGTAATTAATGAGTCCTGCCGTCGAACAGTACTGGTACACCCCGCAGGACCAGGTGTCAGCGGCGATTGTTGATGGCGGAGATAGTGGTATCGTCAGCATGAGAGGCTGCAATTTTATTGGGAATTTTAAAAGCTAATTGGTAATTTCACCTGCGATTCAACACGAAACATGTAGATCTTAATTATAAATGCATGCATCTGAAACAAATCAGTCTGTATCTAGTTTTCAAGCGTATTTACGATTCATTTCTCAAGCATGACCTTTCATTATTTTGTACCAAAGCAAACTGATTTCAACATAGAACTTTTAGATGCCTGTCACTGGTTGAGTAAAGATGCGATAGGTTTTTTTTATAGAAAGATTATATCATGTGAAGGTGCAAGTCGCCATTCAAAAAACTATTAATTTCTTCCCACGTAATGACTCACGTTAATTCCGTTGAGGACCAATAGACGTCATTGAATACCGAGTAGATCTCCTCGCTCGACGTTGCGTCTGAACAGACAACGGAAGCGTTGTTACAGTAGCAAGGGAAGATGTCCTCCTGATCGGGACAAGGGTTTTGCCCGCTCGTCTCTTGGAACGCAAGCAAAAGATGAATGAAAGAGAAAGGACGAAGCGGACCGATTGCATCTCGGTGTGAGGTGATTCGTTGACGGGAGAGTGAATGCGCGAGGAGTCGAATGGTGTCGTACTTATAGGCTGCGACCACGGCGTCCCAGCGTGAGAAGCCAGCACGTGGCAGGGAGCTCGACAGGGAAGGAGGACGATAAACGCGGCTGGCAGGGGAGATAAGTCTACTGTGGGAACTGTGACGATCGGTACTCTGGCGTGGCCGGTGAGACTAAATTACACGAGGTATTTATGATCTTACTGGCAAGCTGCCTTATCGTTATTGATTTAGAGAATTTGCTCCCTTTGGAAAGGTTCGTAGTGGCCGATACGGAATCAATTACCTTGGGCAAGGATTCCTAAGCGAACCAGGCTTCACATAGATTATACTTATATTATTGCATTTGGAACTGCATGTTAGGTAGCAAATTATAATATTAGAGATATTAATAGTCAAACAATGATCTAATATCCTGAGCACAACCAAGCAAGGGCGACAGCTTCAATTCGCAAAAACGCAATGAAGTTATGAGGAAAGATAAACAAAAACTAGCTCACCATCAATGCCTCAGCGCTCGCACCTATTGTCACCGCTCTGAATATGGGGCCCTAGCATGGAAAAGTAACCACCCCTTTAGGATATGGTAATCTCACTTAACGTTTCGTATTTCAGATGGGATTAGGTAGAAATAGAACATATTGGTTGCAAGTGGGGAGATAATGTGTGCTATATCACCATGCGAAAACCTGGTGGATCCCGTGATATTTCTCATTTTGCTCTAGTTAACCCCGATACGTTTCAAGAGGATGGCACCTCATGCCACACCTCCCGTGTGAGCCCGGTCCTGAGGAGGAATCAAGGCACCTCAACCTCTTCCCTGATTCGAAAGTCCAGATATGAATCCCTTCGAGCATCTGGATCCTCCGGGTTGAGAGTAGCCCATTCGAGTCCCGCCAACATCGTGGAATTGGAGGAAACTTTCACACAGATGTGAACTAGACCAGACCTTAATGCGAAATCTTAGTGATTCGTTGCCCAACAGGATATGTTCTTCGTGTTGCAAAATGAGGCTCGACCTAGTACTAAAATGAAAAATCGCTTTCGATCGCTTGTTTCATTCTCTCGCACAAAACTAAAATTGCAATAACAGGTGGCCGAATTTTTGTGGCAGGTCTTTGTAATGGAGTAATATGTTTCTCTAGTGCAATATTGGAGACGGAATGCATCTTGTTCTCATGTTCCATTTGTGGGACAGCCCAGAAATGAATCAAACTGTATTGGGAGCAACCTCATGAAGTCTTCCCTCTAATGGCGAATTTCTCATGTTAACCCCCCCCCCCCCCTACCGCATTCCTTCCTCCCTTTTCTTCTTCGTGGCATGAAAACAAAGCTTCGCAAGATAAATGTATTTTCTTGGGAGTGACTCGGTCGATTTCACTTCAGCATTGAAGAGGTTTCGTGTGCGACTAATCGTTTTTCAATCAGAAGTCCAATACCATGGAAGTCTCCCATCTTGCTTTGCGTTGCTCGAGGGAGCGATAAGAAATTTGGTTTCTCCCTTCGATATTTAGATATTTACACGTGATATATCATGTATGATCACGATAACTTTGATATTCTGCAGATGACATCAGCAGGGGTCGATGCCGATTGACGACATTGATGGATTATTCATGGAGCATAGATTGTCGCGTATATGGCCCTATTCGATACAGGGTTCTATTCCGTGTTGAGCTTTGCCTTCTAAGCTGTGTGCCTAATTTGTCTTCGAGATTGCTGTATGGTTCTACTAATGGTCACTGACGACCTTGCTATTTTTCAGCGGCGCTCATCTAATATTCCTATGCTCGCTCTAAATGAATGAAAAATAGCTTACCCTTCCACTCCCGAAAAAACAACCTAATAGCTTCATTGATCGGTGGCGCCGTGCGAGGACAACTCTTTTTCCTGATGGCGTACACGCAAGGCAAATGAAATCACCTAGGTAACTGGCAATGCGCCTACGTGATACGACCTTGGGAAATAGCACCACCTGTCACAGTGGGGAATCAGTTCCCGTGTGAGCGTGATTGCGAGATAGAGCGAGTGAACGACCGCTTCAATCTGCATGCGATACCTTGCGAAGAATGAGTAAGGGAAACATCGCCAACATCCGATCTCACTATGCACTCCTCCGGCCAGTGAATGCTCCCACTTACTACAAAGGGGGCAAGGCGACGAGTCAAGTTCCTGGGATACCACAGCAATACATTGGTTACCGATCTCCGAGGAATGGGTACTCGGAGATTGAATACGACAAGAGCGATGAGGAAGACTATCGACGTCCGAAGTACGAAGTGGGAAAACCGAGAAAATTAGCTGTGGAAGATGATGAAGACTACATCAAAACCAGGGCCCCTACCCGAGCCAGCGTTTACTCAGAAACGCGCCGAAATTCCTCTGCGGGGAGGAGTTCAAGAGGGTATCCAATTCTACAAAGGTCCTCCAGCTACGACCCCATCAAAATCAGACGCTCGCACAATCCAAGGAAAGTGAAGGTCGTCACGTTCTACAAGAACGGAGACTCCAATTTCACGGGGTTCCAGTTCTGGCTCCGGCCGGGCCGAGACGTGAGGAACCTGGATGTTCTGTGCAAGCTGCTGTCGGCGCGGATCCCAGGCCTCCCATTGGGAGTGAAGTACATTTTCAACATGGACGGGGATGTCATTCGAAGACTGGAAGAGATCCAAGATGGAGAAACTTACGTCTGCTCCTCGAACCCCGATTTCAAGGTGTGGTATCAAAAGCATATCTAAACTGAAAAAGTAGACCAGGTGAAAGTTTTAAACTTCCAATTTTAGTATATCAGAGTACTCAGACTAATTTAACTCATGTTCATGGCAAGTAGAGCCACGTCCTATGGCAAATGGAATTGGTGCTACCTTCATTGTATGATGGTTGCGATTTCACGCCGTCTTGAAAACGCTCATTTTTACAGGATAATGGATTCTATAGAAAAATTTCCTTCACCCAGACACCCAATATTCAACCTTTCGATATGAAGACGGCATAAACAGGCTTGCGATATGGGCCGACATCCATGAGGTTGCACGGGGAACCTTGGTACGCTAAACAAGGCATTCTACTGGAAGTATTTATCTTTTGGGAGCCGTGCATGGTCTCTTCAATATGAGTTTCCTTTAATAAATCATTAGGGAATTTCACATCGGACTTTACGATTTGAACTTTAAAATGTTTTGAATCTGACTGAGCTTCCAGTAGGTTCTGAATGTAGCTAATGGAAACTCATTGGCTGACTTGATATGTTTTAATAGGAACCTTGAATGACTTTTCCATGTGGATTTCATATTCCAGCTAACTATCCATAGCTCATGAGGATCAACTCAAATATCGGCCTCGTTCCGTTTAATCCGTTAAGTCTTTTAGAGTCCCTGGTTTTCCAGGGGCGGAACTGTCTATATATGATGCTCCAATGTATCGTTGGTAAGGATTATGTTGTTATGCTTCGTTATAATGTTCCTATATATGGCATCTACCTAAAGCAAAAATGGAGACAGCTAATTTGTCATCCCAGCCATGGGCGATTAATGGGAGGACATGACAACGAATGTGCATTACCTGCTAATTGCAAATTGATTGAGGGGTGCTAATGTTCCAAATCATAGCTCTGGTGCCAAGAAATGCTCGGGTCAATGAGGTCGATGAAGACCATCAGCCTCTACTCCTGCAGAAATATCCAAATCTATTAATGCCTCTTGTCATTAATGCGAGTGCAATTATCAGGGTTGTCTTGACTCGTGTGACGGTTTTTCGCAACTTCCTCGCGACGTTACACNTCCGAAGTACGAAGTGGGAAAACCGAGAAAATTAGCTGTGGAAGATGATGAAGACTACATCAAAACCAGGGCCCCTACCCGAGCCAGCGTTTACTCAGAAACGCGCCGAAATTCCTCTGCGGGGAGGAGTTCAAGAGGGTATCCAATTCTACAGAGGTCCTCCAGCTACGACCCCATCAAAATCAGACGCTCGCACAATCCAAGGAAAGTGAAGGTCGTTACGTTCTACAAGAACGGAGACTCGAATTTCACGGGGTTCCAGTTCTGGCTCCGGCCGGGCCGAGACGTGAGGAACCTGGATGTTCTGTGCAAGCTGCTGTCGGCGCGGATCCCAGGCCTCCCATTGGGAGTGAAGTACATTTTCAACATGGACGGGGATGTCATTCGAAGACTGGAAGAGATCCAAGATGGAGAAACTTACGTCTGCTCCTCGAACCCCGATTTCAAGGTGTGGTATCAAAAGCATATCTAAACTGAAAAAGTAGACCAGGTGAAAGTTTTAAACTTCCAATTTTAGTATATCAGAGTACTCAGACTAATTTAACTCATGTTCATGGCAAGTAGAGCCACGTCCTATGGCAAATGGAATTGGTGCTACCTTCATTGTATGATGGTTGCGATTTCACGCCGTCTTGAAAACGCTCATTTTTACAGGATAATGGATTCTATAGAAAAATTTCCTTCACCCAGACACCCAATATTCAACCTTTCGATATGAAGACGGCATAAACAGGCTTGCGATATGGGCCGACATCCATGAGGTTGCACGGGGAACCTTGGTACGCTAAACAAGGCATTCTACGGGAAGTATTAATATTTATCTTTTGGGAGCCGTGCAGGGTCCCTTCAATATGAGTTTCCTTTAATAAAACATTAAGGAATTTCACATCGGACTTTACGAATTGAACTTTAAAATGTTTTGACTCTGTCTGAGATTCCTGTAGGTTCTGAATGAAGCTAATAGAAACTCATTGGCTGACTTGATATGTTTCAATATAGGAATCTTCCATATAATTTAGGGATATAATATATAATATAGGATAGGAACCTTGAATGACTTCACCATGTGGATTCCATATTCGAGCTAACTATCCATAGATTCTGAGGATCAACTCAAATATCGCCCTCGTTCCGTTTAATCCGTCAAGTATTTTAGAGTCCTTGGTTTTCCAGGGGCAGAACTGTCTATATATGATGCTCCAATGTATCTTTGGTAGGATTATGCTATTCTGCTTCGTTATGATGTTCCTATATATGGCATCTACCTAGAGCACAAATGGATACATCTAATTTGTCATCCCTGCCATGGGCGATTAATGGGAGGACATGACAACGAATGTGCATTACCTGCTAATTGCAAATTGACTGGTGCTAATGTTCCAAATCATAGCTCTGGTGCCTAGAAATGCTCGGGTCAATGAGGTCGATGAAGTCCATCAGCCTCTACTCCTGCAGAAATATCCAAATCTATTAATGCCTCTTGTCATTAATGCGAGTGCAATTATCAGGGTTGTCTTGACTCGTGTGACGGTTTTTCGCAACTTCCTCGCGACGTTACACCGTTGCACCAATTTGTAGATGTGAAATTCATAGTAGGGACTTGAAGGTGACATGCGTTGCGACTGATTTGAACTAAATTTGGACTAGGTGTATTTAATCAGACTTGATGTTATTCTCATGTGTGAATGTGGCCAGAATATACGAGTTAAAGTCAATGATTGTTACACAATAACTTTCGATGCGAACGATGAGTAATTGCTGTCAGTCTTTCAGGGCATTGACTAGTTCTCAATGCGATGCACTTGTTTGTACTTCGCTCGATGGAAAGCTAAGCTTGTCCGTGTTTCCCCCGAAATTGCTGACTAGTTACTCAAATGGAATTTCTCGAATTCTAGGAACAGATTTACGGATTAAAAGTGCTCTCCTCTTGGCGAAAGACGGCCAAGACCCAGCTGAGACGTTTCAGCCAAGCCCGCACCAGGCCGTCCACCCCCGATGACTTTTCTCCGTTCTACTCCGATACTCATACCGCGTTCCCCTCAAATGGTCGTTCTCCTCTCCACCCCGATGCCCATACCGCCTTCCCCTCAAATGGTCGTTCTCCTCTCCACCCCGATGCTCATACCGCCTTCCCTTCCAATGGTCGTTCCCCCCTCCACCCCGATGCCCATACCGCCTTCCCTTCCAATGGTCGTTCCCCCCTCCACCCCGATGCCCATACCGCCTTCCCTTCCAATGGTCGTTCCCCCCTCCACCCCGATGCTCATACCGCCTTCCCCTCCAATGGTCGTTCTCCCCTCCCCGCCTCGCCCCCTCGCAGGAAGAGACGGGACTCCCGAGGCGGCATGCGGATTTGGGTCATCAACATCGACGATCAGGACTCTAAGGCAAATCACTTCCCCCCCCCCCCCCCCCCCCCCCCCCCCCCCCCCCCACCCCCCCCCCCCCCCCCCCCCCCCCCCCCCAAACCATCTACCACCAATTATATTATTCAACTATTAACACGAAATGAACTGAGGGACTTCGATTGTCAAATCTTTCAGGGCAATTGTCTGTTGAGCACGAAGACG
The DNA here is from genome assembly GCA_905338385.1 of Darwinula stevensoni. Lineage (NCBI taxonomy): Eukaryota > Metazoa > Arthropoda > Ostracoda > Podocopida > Darwinulidae > Darwinula > Darwinula stevensoni. Next base: position 54,777 of record CAJPEV010000605.1, on the reverse strand, counting down.
GGAAACTTCGAAGAAGTTCGTCATATTCTCGGTCAGGTCCTGAACATGCGCAAGGTCAAGGCCATGTACACCCTCAACGGCGAAGAGGTTCGCAACAATTATATGATTGTCATAGGAGTGCATTATTAATATTTAATGGCATAATTCTTACAAGAAACCTACTTTGCCTGAAGCTGTCTTTAGATAATTTCTTATGTTGTTTTACCTTACTTATGATACTATGACATTTATGTTATACTCAAGTTTTCAATGTCCTTTCTCATGCTTCTCCCCATCCCCTATTCAACGCGAACATTGGGAACAGGTGAGGAGCCTCTCCCAGCTGAGCCACTACTACGACAACGCCGAGCAAGACACCTTCTTCCTGGAAGAAGACAGAGACATCCCATCTCCCCCGAGGCAGACGAAGCGGAGCCTGGACCGAGACTCCAACAGCGAGATTTTGCGGCCGACCGGGAACCACCAGACCGTTCTGTTCCAGCGGTTGGGTGGGAACGGAACTTTCCCAGACACGCGCGCTGCAGGGAAGGACGCGGTGACGGTGACGATTCGAGGACGGGACCATGTCCTCGCGAAGCCCTCGCATGTCCCGCCCTCTAATGCAACGGCCCCTGAAAAGCAACTTCACCTCGACTGGGTGTATCCTTTTCGCGCAGATGACTCTTTCCAGACTTTCAAGTTGAAAACGTGAAAAATATTTAATACTTAAGTAAGTAGTATATTAGTATATAAATATGTAACATTTCAAAGTTAATATTAAAATCCTAAAATCGTATATTACGATAACTTCCTTGATGGAGCTGTGATGAAAGATATGGATTTCGAGGCGCCGACACGAAGCGGAATCTGTGGGTCCTGCCGAAGGGAGAGCTGCTTTACTTCGTGGCGACGGTGGTGGTCGTGTACGACGTGCAGCAGCGCGACAGGCAGGGCGACAAGCAGCGCCACTACACGGAGCATACCGAAGACGTCACCTGGTGAGGGCACGGCCTGGGAAATTTTTTTTTTTGCTCGCAAGTTGCATTTATTTGTAGGTGTAGAGTGGCGATTCCAAAAGTGTGCTTTTTTAAAATTATATTTGGTGTATCCTGACGGTTTAATTCGGATCGTTCCCGAATCCGGGTAGAATTGGATACTGACAGGCGAAACCCCCTTTTAAGAAAACGTCCATTTTGTCGATTTTGGGGCTTCTGCGACTTGGGCCATTCTAGTCCTTTGTGCGTTCCTCAAATCAAGCAGAAATGTCCATTAATGAGATTCCAAACGACTGCTCAACCAATTTTAAAATAAATGAATCTCATTAGAACGATGGTTCCTTCGCGTCGGCAGGTGACCGAGAACAGCGACCCCTTTGGTGACCCCTAAAAGGCAGTGGTTCTCAACCTTTTCGATCCTGCGGCCCGCCTTAAGAAATGCTAAGTGATCCGCGACCCATTTCAGGATTAAACGCTATTCAATTATTGTTCGTCCTATTGTTAACTCCTTTTTTGCGATTTACCGATATTTGTCACGGCCCACCCTCAGCGCCTCCGCGTCCCACCGGTCGAGAACTACTGTCCAATGTGACACTTTGGTGACCCTCACACGGGTTGTCGTTTCCTTCAATCTTATGGAAGTTCTCGGGGCTAGGTGATGCCTCTCCGTCTTCCGGAGAGTTGGGAGAACTCGAGTCTCAACGTTTTGCATCCTCTCTCTCGGTCGTCTTGAACGCTTCGAGCAATGCCTCTGGCACGTAAATATGTTCTAGTGAGCATCAATAAGGCCAGCATTTCCAGTTACGATGGCTTTGCGGTGGACGGCATTAAAATTAGGTGGTTGCATTTAAGTCTCGCTTTCCCCTTTTCACTGCTCGTCTCGAGCATTATTACATACGTTTCATCGTTGAAAAATGCACCGTTTGTTAGAGGATCTTGGAAGGAAATTTCCTTAGGAAAACGTTCTTACAATTAAATGTTTTTGCGGCAAATAATATTCTCCATTTATGCATTCGCTTTGAAGTACTTGGCCTGTTTCAGTACTTGGCCTGTTTCAACTGTTTATCATGATGCAAGTTTGGATAATTAATTTCGACGTGACACATTCCCAGCTTGGCGGTGCATCCGGGGAAGGATCTGGTCGCATCCGGCCAGAGGGCGGGCTATTCGCAGGACGGGAAGGACCCCGGCCCCCACATCCGGATCTGGTCCCTGGCGAAGCTGACGACCCTGAAGACGCTCAACGCCTCGAACTTTACCTGGGTCGGCGCGGTTGCGCTGGCCTTCTCCGTTCAGGTACATTTTGGGGTCCTTTAAGGCATCCTTTAGTCCTTTTTGTGTCCTTTTTTGGTGCTTTCTTTGTTGCCTTTTTGGTGCCTCTTTTGGTGCCCTACGTGTCGAAGATCGTCTGGGTTCACGATCGACTGTTCATGTAAGGACGGAGGGAAGCACTTGGCAGGGGTGACGGAGGGACAAGGGCAGGAACTCCTCGTCTGGGAATGGAACAAGGACCCGCAGAAAGCTGTTGCCAGGGCTCAGGTCAGGATCCCATTCACTTCAACGAGAAGTCGAAGCTATGAAACCTTGAAGTGAATCTCATGTTGGAAATGGTGCCATTAACCCAATCTTGCGCTATAAAAAAATTATTTCATATTTCAGACAAACGAGAATAACATCGTGGGGCTGGCGTTCCACTCGAAGCAGGACCTGATCATCACGTATGGGGGTCGCCTGGCAACGTGGAAGAGGGAGCGCGGATCCGCCGAGCTCGAGAGAGAAGACCTCGTCGATGAGGTGAGCCGATCTCATCAATAATTTTAATGTTAAATTCAGTCTAAATTGTAATTATATGTGAACGTTCGAGCGATTCGGCATGGCCCTGATGCAGGAGAACCTGTCGCCAATTTTTTGGAAATAATGGATGAGTTTAGAAAATATGTTGGCACATTTTACTGTGGGCGATAATTCTTTTTGGAGGAGGGTTGCAGGAGACAAGGAACGATTCCACATTATTACTGTGGCAATCCTGTGAGAGGATTGGCCGTGAAAAGCAATAAATGAATTAAAGGAGTGAAATTGAATGAAATTAATTTGTTCTAAGGCTATTAATTAGATAATGAATGTAGCAAGAAGAAAGCAAATACGTTTTAATGAGTAAAGTTCAAAGTATTGCGTGTTCATGCAACCGGGATTGTCGGTGAGCGATCTTCATGGCGTGTTTGAATAACCAGGTATTCAGTAACCTGCAGCTTGACAATGTATTTATTTCAAACAAGTGCTTGGAAATGTGTTTATTTACGAGAACGATGTCGGACGACAGGAATCGCATAAAAAAAACGGAAACGAGACGCCCTCGACATGCCTTTATGCATTTCTAATTAATCGTCCATGTCAGAGAAACGGACTCGTGATTGCAAAGGTGACGGCTTGAGCGATTATTAATCTTTGCATTTCAGCACCAACTCCTACGCATTCCTCGAGCGAGCTGAGCCTACAATGCCTTGATGCAATCAGCTAAAGCAATGCATTTGTGTGAGAGGCCATAACCAAGATGTCCTCTTTGACCGAACACGTGGACGTAATGGCGAAAGTAAATGGGATTACTCAACGTGTTCCGAAGCGGAATCTCTTTCCCCCATTCACAGGATTTAAATATGTATTATTCAAAAGGAAAAGCTTGTTAATTTCTCATTCCTTAAATATGAAAACATGGAAAATACAAGATAGGAACTATGAAGGAGGAACCGTGTGTTGTGCGTTGCGGTAATGTGACAACCACCTTCAGCCACCAAGGAGCCCCAAATAGGTCAAAAACGGTGGTTACCAACGGGGACAACCAGCCTTTAGTGGGTTGAAATGACATCCACATCCCTTAAGGACTCCATGCGAATTACGCGAGCTTGGGATTTGCCGTCCCAGAGCCTTCTCCAGGACGAACCATGGTGGCCGAAGGGATCGGTTTTCTCGCGTGTCAGTCTGTTTCCCCATACGAGGATCGATGGAGTCGCGATCCCATCATATTTCCCTCCTTCTCGGGCGTTCTCGATCGATGCACGGGGGAATTATTTATGTAGCTCATTACTTTCGCTATCCATTCGCCGCGACTGCTGTTTTCTCCGCTATAGGAACTCGGATCGGCAGCTGTTACATGCTTGAAATTCATGTCGGCCCCGAAGGAGCACCTGCTGACAGGGCACGCCAACGGAGTGATCAGCGTCTGGTCCTTCGACCGACACGGGAAATATACTCTGGACGAGGAATTTCAGGTCAGTGTTTCTCGCTCGTCGACAGGAAGCAAGGACAAAACGAATTGGTTGGTTTTCCTGCGAATTACCTGTTGGATTGTAAATGTGGATATTTCTCAATTTGTTTTATTTTTGCCCAAGCATTGGGAATGGTGACTTCGAAGTAGATCCACAAACCTCGAACCTCAGATTGCAAAATCATGCGTTGAGGGAGAAGCATTTTAAAAGGCAAATAGGATCGAACTTGATTAATTACTGTTAATTCATTGACGGAATTGCGCCAAATTTCAATCGCCGGCCTATTTCTACTTTAGGGAACTATTTTATCGAGGAACGTTATGCCTATTGGAATTTCTCGAACCATCTCGGATGGGTCTGAGGTGGGAATGCCTCAAGGAAGAGCGAAATCCATGGTGCGCGCCGTCCTGTTGATTCAGGGATGTCCGGATATCTCCACGGGGTCGGGACCGGAGCCAGCACGCTAAGCGTAAATGAACGACAGCTAATTTATTTATGGCAATATCGCAAACAACAAAAAGGGCACTTTTCATGGTCTACAAGTCAATACCGCTCTTGCAGTTGGTCTCTTTCCTGTGGAAACCCCCATGGGGGAGAGGGCAAAAATAAACGAAATTGACGTCTTCAAAGAACGAGATGAAGTGTTCTCCACAACCCCTAGGAGATTTTCATTTGCTGGAGCGATTCTGTGTTGAGAGAGAAAGAAACATGCCAAATTTCATTCCCGTTGATGATCTTAGAGAGGAATACGATGAGGTTGAGTTTTGTTTCGGGAATGGGTTGAATAATGGTAAGGCGCTACCAAACCCCATGGATTATGTGAAGAGGAATATTAGGAAGAGGAAAAGGCTTGGCGATGGCGGGATCTTCACAACAGGACAAACATGGTGTGACTCAAAATCAGAGGTTCCTGAAGACGAGGGATGTGCGATGACTTAGGACAGAAGATCAAAGAGAATGCGAAAAATGCGCATTTTGCATCACTGTGCTCTCTAATGCTAATCATGCTTTTCATCAATCGTTCTAGCATTATGTTCCAATGCAAATGCTTTCTGCTTCCTTCTGTGCTCTCTGAAGGGAACCGTCGGAATTGAGTTCTGTCACATTTTCATCGTGGATATGGCATTGAGGCAGCAATCCAAAGCTGCGATTGAAATGTTCCCAGAAATTCGGTGTGGGTTGTGCTGTGCTCACGTAATCCGAAATTTTCAGGAACTTGGCCTAATTCCGGTCGATGGGAAGCGAGATGAAAGAAAGTAAAACATGACATTGTGATGAGTGTAAGTATCTAAAGAGCCGTTTCAGGAATGGAAGCTGCTCTTCTGGACGAGATGGGAGAGAGATGATGGCACTGCTGTCTTCTCCTCATGCATTGCAACCGAATGATTGGCTGAATGAGATGCGTGGGACGAGGGTTTCAAGGGGATTCCTTCGAGGAACTATAGAATAGGGAGGACGAAACTAAATCAAAGATTCACGCACGTTCCTGGCTGCCATTTGGTCGCTTCGCAGCCGTTATGACATTGGTTGAAGCGAGTCAAATGACAGAGATGCGCAAGTCACTGAAATGTTCAAGTGAACCTGTAATATCAGACTGGAATGACGCTTGGCAATGGGCGCAAAGGAAACCAGTCACCGTGTAACATGGTCATCAGAACATCATGAAGAAACCTTTATCGCCAGCATTGACGGCAGTAAAACATGGCAATAAGATTGGAAAAGCGCTCAAGAATGTCCGGTGAATTGAAGCATTGGAAGGACTTGAAGAGAGCAAGACTCTCCCTTTAGGCTGCGAGAACTTCAAGGTGGAATGCACATGCCCTGTTTGGATGAAGACTGGCATTCGGAAACATTCAATGGGAATTCATATCCATGCCCGGAAAGTTAGATTTACATTGGAAGCGTAGCATTTTCCCATCCGACAGGAAAGAGAAGACGAAAGGAGGCCACCCCTGCCCTGCAGATCCGTCAAAAGAGGGAATTCTTTTGACATCTGAAATTTGACATTAAATTGGTGCTTATTAAATGAAATCCTTCGGTCATCCTATGGTTTCTCGTTAACATATGAAGAATTTCGTGATGGATTCATTAAGTATGATAACACAATTAAATTCATATTGCATTCATCAAATGATGTCAACTACTGGTTCACCAAATATTAAATACCGCTTATTAATCATTGACTCATGATGGTGTATATTTGGTGATGAGTCAAGTACTTACCTAGTGCTTTCTGCACTTGTTGTACACAAGAGAGCCCTTGCACGTGTATATCCAATAGTTGAAAGCTATCAGTTGTCAAATTGTTCTGCTACCTTGATGAAGTGTATTTACCCAAAGAGTAATGAATGCACAATATACTGAAAATGTAGGCTCACGATGGTCCCGTTGGTACTATATTGGTTTCATCTGCGGGCTCACTCTATTCTGGAGGGGAAACTGATGGAGAAATTGTTTTGTGGGACAGCAAGACTTTCCAGCATCTCCATTTCGCCCAGGTGTGCTGCAACCGCCTCCATGTTATCAATGACCTTAATCAGCATATTTTAATACATCCCTTGTTGTAGTTGCCGAAAATAGTGGGGGGAGTGCGAGGAATCCAGGCAGGCAAAGGCAAAACGGGGTCACACGAGGAACTGCTCGTGGGAACGACCAAGAACCAGATTCTCCAAGGAACGCTTGAGACCACATTCCAGCCGGTGGTGTTCGGCCATGCGAGCCAACTGTGGGCCCTGGCCGTGCATCCCAGCCAGCCTGTCTTCGCCACCGCTGGCTACGACCGCAACATCGTCAAGTGGAGGGCGCACAAGCTCGAGTGGAGGGTTCAGGCGAGTCTCACTGCATAACTCATTCACACTCTGTTTCATCATATTTAAATTGTTTAAATAAATGTGTCCCAGGTTGAATCAGAGTGCTCGTGTGCAACATGGAATGGTGACGGGAGCCTTTTGGCCGTGGGCTCCATCACGGGCCACGTCACTGTGCTGCGAGGAGAGAACGGGGAACTCCTCGTTTCGTTTCTGGTCGGACCTACTCACGTCTCCTGCATCAGCTTTTCCCCTGGTCGGATGAGATTTTGAATACTTTTCGCAAATTTCAAATTGTATAATATGTATTGTGAGCCTAAGGAGGATGATTTGTTACAGATGAGAGTCTTTTGAGCATGGGCGCGGAGAACGGAAACGTATACCTTTATAAAGTGGACAAGGCTGAGTATGTTTTTCGGCGATCGGCTGTTATCAAGGTGTCTCTGCCGTTGACCCATATGGACTGGTCGACTGATTCTCAATATATTCGGACTCAGTCTGAAGACGCAGTCGTGATCATATGTGAGACCTGATATTGCTTCATGCACGTTTAGACATAGGTTCATGTCGGTGAGAATGCATGGTACTTTTTCCACTTTAAGGGGATGCTAAGCGCCAGTTGAAAGAAACGGATCAGAGCTGGACCCGGGACATCTCATGGGCCACACACAATTGCACCCTCTCATATTTCACATACGGTGAGTCGAGGAGGTTCATCCGGGCAATGTTTGGCACTTCGAGGACTTGTTGAGGCTTTTCCATCTGACAGGGATGTGGAAGAGCATAAATTCCACTGGGGAAGTGAGCATTTCCACTTGCGATATATCTCGCTCCAAGAAGCTACTGCTGGCCGGAGATGCAGACGGCAGACTCTTCCTCTTCAGGTATGCGACGTAAAACTCACCCTCGAAAGGGAAAATTTAAAAGAAAATTTTGTCTGCTTTCAGGTACCCCAGCACAGATCCAAAAGCGAAATACCACACGAAGAAGGTCTATACCGCATACATTTCGAGCGCTCGTTTCCTGCAAGATGACAACATCATCGCAGCTGGGGGAACCGATGCTGCCCTTATGCAATGGAGGCTGGCGTGAAGAGTTCCATGGAATGGGCGCTCTGGTGCAATGAATGCCGTGGTGTTAGTGAGTTAGTGTGCTGAGTGGTGTGAATTTGAGACCCTTATGGATGGGTCGCGTGTTGTGCCTGGTTTGCAGAAAAACCAATCATGATGACACATGTCTATGTATTGATAATTAGACGAGAAATATAAAATTTAATTTCAGTTTTCTAGTCGATTTCTTGCTTGGAGCTGGTGCGTCGAGCTTTTTCCTTTTCCCCATTGATTAGGGATATGCCCGCATTTGAACATATTGCACTCGAGAGCGTGCATTTTACAAAGCAGAACTGTTTCTCTTCAAATATGAATCAGCTGAGAGCATTTATAGAAACTTATTTTTAAGACCTTCCAGAGTACCGAATTTTTCAAGTTGTTCATATCTGCCAAGGTACGTAAAAGACAACGAGAATACGTTTTTATGACGCCGCTCTCCACATTGTGCACGTGGTTTCATGAAAACGCAAGGAATTTGTAACTAAAACCCCAAATAACAGCAGTTTTCCTTGTGCTATTGTGTCCGCACCTGCCTGGTAGGCTTTGGTAGGCTTTGGTGCGTGCCCGATCATGCTTCGGATTAGAGCTACCTACTCCATTTCCTGATATTGATACGGGAAAATAGTCTGGTCGTAAATAAAGGATTTAATTGTCGGAAACATGAAATCTTCACACCATTTCCAAATGATGTGAATATTTCCTTCTCGTATTTTGAAAGGTAATCCACCTTCAGTGATGTCTTCAATTCTAGTGTGGAAATGAGAAAAAGTTCCACCGTCTTGGAGCTTCTTGGGCATTTGAGTGGTACTTAAGGTTCTGGGGAAAAAAAGGCCTTTTTAAAAATAAAACTCGTCAGGCTACGTTAACATACACATTAAAATCAGTTTAGGGGTGGAAGATTGCACGAATTGGAATTTCCTTCTTTCAAGTGACCTTTTCGCCCGGTCAGACTGCAATGAATATTTTCAAAAGGACTAATTGAAGCGATTCTTTAAAATGTGTTTTTATTGTTCTTAATGATAACTTGTTTCCATCTTGGAGTTCCGTGCTTTGCCAAGCACGAGCATGTCAAGGCCGACAACCCTCGATTTGCACGCGACCACTCTTAACCCCATGCCTGACTTCATCTCAGGCATGGTGGTACATGTGATCTTTTCCCCATTTTTCGTGTCTCGTCCTTTCGTAGACCGAAGGGCCTCACATAGAGGCAAGGCGTTCCAAAGACTGAGATCCGTCTTTTTTTTTGAAGATCCGTGTCTCTCTGAATGGTATTTGGCCTATTCGCACTGCGCTTTGGTTACTTCTGAGTTATCGAGCTGAAGCATTTAGTGCAGAATAGTGAAGGGGGAGGTATTGGCAAATGTCGCACCCAGATCTGTTTCATCTGCCTGTTCCAGTCATTGTAAGATAATTTTGTTCCGTTATTGAATGGTGATTGAGTGGAATAGCATGATATTCCGTGTTCCCTTGAATGGCACTTGCTTGAGGGAAGTGGATGTAAGTGTGATTTTTCAACAAAAATGTAGATGTGAATAGAAAACGCATGAACTTCTATGCATACAAAAGAATATTGCGAATTGTACTCTTGGGAATTGTAAGCATAAACCATTTGGATTTCCGGCCCGCGGCCACAACAAGATTTCCTCGACGATCGCACTTCCCACGTTAAATATTTTTGATCACTTAGAATGGAATAAAACATGTTTTCAAGAGCTAACCGCATCATAGCCGCCGAAAAAGGTCAATTGTCAGTCTCAATTTGCTATCAGCATTTCGCACATTACATATTTCGCATCTCGGCCATTCCCGTAATTGAATCCAACTTTGCTATTTTCAAAAGCTGCGGGGAGTACAACCGTTCGAACGCGACAACTTCTCTGCATGTCTGAATTATTAATGTTAATCTGGTTGATTGGTCACATTCACCTGTTGTTCGTATGGAGGTCCTGGGCATATCAGTTTCGGTGAATGTGAGGTTTCATACTCGATGCATGCTCACTCCATGTTTCTATTTTTGCAATGCGGTGTGATTGCCCTAAATGTGAGTCAATATGTCACCACCCTATTTGATTCCTTGAATATGGCATTTAGCCCTCCCCCCGTGGGATTGGATTGTGTTTATATCCTTGGGACACCTTTTGCTGGCACACCTTCGTAGTAGCCTTCAACACAATCCCAATTCCTGAACCCAAACTACTTCTTTGGTGTGTCCGCGCATCGAAGCTGGTGACAAGGAGTTGCTGTGGCTGTCGCAGAGATCGCACAGAGTCGATACGATGATTCTGCGACCGCTCTTTTCATTCTGGGAATAACTTCTGACTGATTGCCTGTGCTTAAGTTCACTTGTTCATCTCAAAGTAAAAACTGCTTCTCGCTCGAATTTTACTGTTCCCAGCTGTTTAAAACGTATGTTTTTTATGCTTGCATCTCAGCTGTTTTCTACTTCCTACTTATGTATGGAAATAATCTGAAACAGGAAAAGGCCTAAAAATCCAAAGCACACTCGCCAATACCCTAGGTCACTCCATGCTTGAAAGCTGTTCTCGTATAGGTGCCACAATATACAGGAATATTAAACAAAACACCCTGCAATGTTCACATCTAAATGATCGGTTGGACCAAACACCAGGAGAAACACCGTGTACGAGCCAGAAACAAAAACATCTAAGAAAAAACCATTTCATGCTCTGCATGGTACAAAAAAATCTGAATAGTATACTACATCTATTTTCATGCAGTTGCTAACCTTAATTAAGGGTAGCAACTGTCCTTAATTAAGGACAGCAACTGTCCTTAATTACTTGTCCTTAACCAAGTACGCTGATTTGAATGTCCGAGTCCATTAATCTTATGAGGTGGTCTCAGTTATGCCAACGTGACATGTTTGTCCTGTGTCTGTTTTTGCTCACATTTCTTCCTTTTTCCTTACTCAGCTGAATCAGGAGTGTAAATGTTGAGGTTCATAGAGTGGAAATTCTGTTCCTCATCTGTGGTACACCCTTAAAAGTTGACTTACTTTGAACTCGCAAGGCTGATTTGTCTTCTAAACTTTTTTTTCGCACCTAATCCCCCGCCTCCCTCCCAAATGATGACCAGAACACAAAGGAAATAAACTTGAATTTTGAGTATTGAAGTCTAAAGAGGCAAGGTCAGGTGATGGAGTGACATGATGGAACGGCATAGTGCAATCTAGCAGGTTTCCTGATGACCTTCAGCGTTGTACTGGGCGTTCCACGATAGGTAAGACATCCCATTCAGTTCGATGCGTGGACGATGCGATGGGAAAAGTATGGATTATGGGAATAGGGATTAGGTGAAGAAATTCAGCATTTCCTCCGAGTGTCAGTCTACAGTTTTCCTGCGGTTATTGTGGCGTTACTACTTATTTTTGCATTAGCCCCTGTGCCGCTGGAGATATCCCTTGGAAAGCTTCGGTCCCGCATATAAATTCGGTGGCGATCAATGACCGATCGACCTCATCGCTGTATTATTTATGCGGGGTATATTACTGCCGTCATGGTCCATGTCGATTCAAGGTCGCAAACACGACGGACATCAGCCTTTCGAGCAATACATGAATATTTCATTAAAAGCCGCGGAGCTAATTTATCAGAGAGATTGCTATATGCTTCTTCCGGAGACCGCTGATCACCTTCCTATTCATCTCTGACGCTCATTTAATATTCAGGTGACAACCCATGGAATCGACAAAGGCCGTGTCTTGTGAGTGCCAACGAATCTAACGGGTTTATTGATCGAAAACGCCATCTGTGGGCGAGTTTTTTCCGAATGGCAGGGAAGACACGCAAGGCAAATGAAATCACCTTGGAAACTCAATGCATACGCGTTAGACGACCGATCGGAATCACCTCGCATGTCATTGTGGAATGCATTGTGAAGTGGCAGGAGTGAAAGAGCGTTCTCATTATTTGTATGTGAAACCGTAGGCATCGTGAACGATGCGTAAGGGAGAGATCGGCAACATTCGGTCTCAGAAGTCTTTCCTCCAGCCGATGAACGCACCCTCTTTCAAGGGAGGGAAATCGACGAGTCCGATTTCCGAGATTTCAAGCAGGCACAATGGATTCCGATCTCCAAGGAACGGGCACTCGGAGATTGAATATGACAAGAGCGGTGAGGAAGACTATCAACGTCCCAATTACGAAGTAGGAAAACCGAGAAAATTAGCTGTGGAAGACGACGAAGACTACATCAAAACCAGGGCCCCTACACGAACCGGTTTTTACCCAGAAACGCGACGAAATTCCTCAGCCGGAATTGGGAACCGAAGGGGGAAGATTTCCAAGGGGGATCAAAATCTTTTCAGGTCCTCCAGCTACGACCCTATCAAACTCAGACGCTCGCAAAATCCAAGGAAAGTGAAGGTCGTCACGTTCTACAAGAACGGGGACTCGAACTTCATGGGCTTCCAGTTCTGGCTCCGGCCGGGCCGAGACGCGAGGAACCTGGATGTTCTGTGCAGGCAGCTGTCGGCGCGGATCCCAGGCCTCCCATTGGGAGTGAGGTACATTTTCACCATGGACGGGGATATTATTCGAAGACTAGAAGAAATCCAAGATGGGGGAACCTACGTCTGCTCGTCGGATGGAAATTTCAAGGTGGGATTTTGCGAATAACGTAGACTGAGAGAAATTATTCAGATCATGTAAGGTATGTGTTCCTGCTGAAGAAAGGAAAATCTTGGGGGGGGGGAATGTCACGTAACTTCATTTCATGTTAATTGGCGCTTTTCGCATTAAAGGAGCAGGTATACGGAATGAAACTGCTGTCCTCCTGGCGGAAGGTGGCCAAGTCACGGCCCAAAACGGTCAAACGCTATCAGGCATTCACTCCCGCTGTCCTTACACCCATCCACCCTGATGGCCATACATCCATCCACTCCGATGGCCATTCCCCCTTCCAACCCGATGACCATTCCCCCTTCCCCGCCTTCAACCCCAACAGAAAGAAACGGGACTCCCGAGGTGGCAAGCGGATTTGGGTCGTCAACATCGACGACCACGACTCCAAGGTGAATCATTTTTCTGAGTGACTTGTAATTGGCTGTGAGCGTGTTCAAATAGCAAAAACGGCCAAAGGAAATCTGCCGAATTTTGCAGGGCGATTGCCTGTTGAGCAAGAAGATGGAGAGCTTCGAAGATGTCTTGAAAATTCTCGGTCACGTACTCAAGATGCGCAAGGTCAAGGCCATGTACACCCTCAACGGCGAAGAGGTTCGCAACAGTTATATAACGAGGTTCACTGAATGATTTCATAATTCGGCATAATTCATCAATTCATATTATCAATCGTTCTGTGTTATTCCTTGTATTATAGTCTAGTGTTACATCAATATATACTGTACATCCTTAATTTTCATTTTGCTGTCCATACACAACTGTCTTACCATCGCCTATTTAACCCATTGCGCTGGGAACAGGTGAGGAGCCTCTCTCAACTGAGCCATTACTATGACAACACCGAGCAAGACACCTTCTTCCTGGAAGAAGTGAAAGATTCCTCTCTTGGGTCAATGAAGCAGAGAAATCGCAGTTTCGACAGAGGGTCAGAGATCAACAACAGAGATCTTTCCCCCTCCCTCCCTTCAAGCAAGGGAACCACAGGTATGCAAGGAAAGAACCAACTAATACCTTAGTTGGCTCATGAAGCCAGATGGCTAATGAACAAATATGGCTCATTAATCTTTCATTTAAAAGTTTTCTTGGAAGCTTCGTCGTTTCAGTGTTTTGTCATGACTTGTTCCCAGGCGTCCAAGCTTGGAGGAAAGACGCAGTGACGGTGACGATTCGAGGCCAGGACCATGTCATCGCGAAGCCCTCGCATGTCCCGCCCTCTAATGCATCGGCCCCCGAAAAGCAACTTCGTCTCGACTGGGTGTATCCTTTTCGCGCAGATGCCTATTTCCAGACTTTCAAGTTGGAAGTTAATGTGTAACGTTACTATTTTAAATTCATAAAACTATTATAGCACTATGAAATAATAATGTTCAATATCTAATATGTTATTTATTTAAAAGCAATATTTAAGTTCTATAAATATTTAATTTAAATTATTTATTGTGGTAATTTCCTTGATGGAGCTATTATGAAGATATGGATTCCAAGGCGCCGACACTAAGCGGAATCTGTGGGTCCTGCCGACGGGGGAACTCCTTTACTTTGTGGCGACGGTGGTGGTCATGTACGACGTGCAACGACGCGACAGGCACGACGACAAGCAGCGCCACTACACGGAGCACACCGAAGACGTCACCTGGTGAGGCCGTGTCCGATCCTAATGCTTCTTGAATTTCCTCCATTCTTGTGGACGATTGGGCGAGCAGAATTTAGTGAAAATATCCATTTCGAGGTTTTGTAATTCCTGAAGAAATTCATTAAAAGAGGAACAGTCCTCGCAAACGATGGCTCATTTGCGCTGTCAAGCACTCAATTCTGTCGTGCTCGTAAATGTTCCTCACCCACTACAATACCAGTACAAGGACAACGGTTGGGTGGTTCTTGAGGCCATCACAGGAGTCGCCACAGGGGGCGTTCTTTCGAAGACCATGGAGAGAAGGAGGCGCCGGAGTAAGTAGATCTATGACGAACTTCATCGGGAAATGTGCCTTTGAGGAACTTCGCTAAACAAGAAGTGAAGCCAGCGTTTCTAGAAACTTTGCTCTAACGTGATGAAAATAAATTGTTAAATCCCATTGCTTGATGCAAGTTCTAAAATCAACTAGAAGGATTCAAATGGAACGGGGACAATGGATGCTGCTCATAACCTAAGGGTAATCTAAGAGGAGCCTAAGGTAGGAGACTAAAAGTTCTATTTTCATTTGAACGCTGATGGTACTATACTAAATTATCAAATTCGCTTTTGCAACTTAAACTGCCGCGATTGGCAGCGACACAATTAAAGTGGCAAAGACGGATTGGTTGATATTACAATATTCCAGCCTGGCGGTGCATCCGGGGAACGAGCTGGTCGCATCCGGGCAGAAGGAGGGGTGGACGCAGGACGGGAAGGACCCCGGCCCCCACATCCGGATCTGGTCCCTGGCCACGCTGACCACCCTGCGGACGCTGACCGCCCGGAAAGCCTTCAGCGACTCGGTCTGGATCGGCGTGGGCGCCCTCGCCTTCTCCGCTCAGGTCCGATTCCGGCGTCTCAGGCGGCGAACGCCACATTTGCCCGCGACCGACCTTTCTTGTGCAATTCAGGACGGAGGGAAGCACTTGGCGGCTGTGATGGCGGGGGAAGTGCAGGAACTTCTCGTCTGGGACTGGAACGTGAAACCGAAGGAAACAGTCGCCAGGGCACAGGTTAGGATTCCATTTACTTCAACGAGAAGTTGAACCCACGGACCCCTTGTGTCAAGCTTATAAATACGTTTTAGTTACCCCCTGTAGTTAATTGATATTTATTTTTTCAATTAGTCCAATTTGAATGCTTGCAAGGATTTTTTTCAGTTAATTTTTTTTTTCATGGGACCACTTCCACTTCTCGGAAAATCAATGAATTAATCAATCGATCATTATTGATTTGACCCGGACGTCCCGACCCTGCCATTACAGGCGGACCAGGGCGACATCCTCGGAGTGGCCTTCCACCCGGCGGAGGACCTGCTCATCTCGCACGGAAACGCCTTGTCAGCGTGGAAGGAGCGCGGATCCGCCATGCTCGAAAGGGACGATCTCGTGGAAGAGGTGAGCCGAATCGATTTAAAAACTTACACTTTTTAAAAAATTATTCTAACAGCAGTACGATAATCGAATGCATATTTGCGTTTTGAAGGCTTGCAAAACTTACAGAGGATTTAAGAAATCATCTATTAAATATACCATATAAATAATTTAAATATTTTTTGTCAGTTGATAGAAACGTAGAAATGGAACAGCCTCAGTAAAGTTTGCCTCGACCTATGAAAAGGATCGAACGGTATTCCCAACTCAATTATAAATATTCTCATGATCGAAAGACTCGGTAGAATATATTATACGATCGTACGTTGATATTAAATTCAGATGGCGATTTTAAATTATACCTGAACAGGGGAACCCCAAGGATCATGTTTTAAGAATGAGAAAATCAAAAACCATTCTGGAACTCAATTTTTTTGTAATTACCTCAAAACCGAATTTTACGCTTGAATTGCAGTACTCTGCAGTCGACTTTCATATTGTGCCACACTACGATTTGAAAGATGACAAGAAATATGTATATATTAAGTTGCGCGGTGGTGTGGTGGAATGGGTTTCGGATGAGAATTTGCAAGGAGCACGCTACCATCGACCAGATCCGAAAGATTATGCGGGTTGATTACGGGTGCACTCATCACGCAGCTTTCATGCATTAATGAATTGTTATTACTCATTCATGTGGGAGAAGGAGATGCCAGATTACCAGGTTGTCGTGTGCGTGGTCATTCCCCCCGTCCACGAACAGCGGGCGTGCTCATAGGAGAAATGCATAACAAATGAGGCGGGAGGAATAGAATAGATAGAGATAGCGATACATATGTGCGTACCACGTAAGTACAAGCTCGAAAAGTCATTTCCAGGCTCGAAAACGGAATTATCCCCCACCGTCTCATCAGTATTGGTTACCATCTCATCCATATTGGTTACCATCTCATCCATGTTCTCTTAGTTGTTCCACTTAAAACGCCCAAAGTGTTTGCTAAGGATGTGCATGTCTGGCTGGAGCTGCCGCTCTAATTCATAATGAGCTAAACCGCTAGGGCATTATCACCGATGATATTGCTAGCATGTATTTCCCATTGCTTCTCGGTTTTTCTCTTTGTTCTGTGCCCGTGACTTCCCTCGCGAGTCGTTCTTGTTCTCGTTAGGGAATCGATGGAACCCGATCACGGTCCTATCTCGGCCCCTCATTTCTTTGTTTCTGAGGTTACGGATCGAGGGATACTTATTTCCCTCATTATCTTGACCAGTTCTATCAGTTGAGATGGCTCTTGTCCCTAAATAGAGATCGCCTGCCGTAACAAGTATGGAATTTCTGTCATCTACGAAGATGCTGACCGGGCATCTTGATGGAGCAATCAAAGTGTGGTCTTTCCACCGTCACAAGAAGTATTCTGCTGAAGCTCAATTCCAGGTCAGTCTTCCCTGCTCATGGGCAGATGAAACGAAGACAGAGATAGTCAAGAGTGATTATTGAATTTTTACGAGACTGCGATTTTTCTCTTAGCATTTAAGCTTGACATTTTCTCCAGTTCGATGTCAGGCCACGTCATTAGATTCGATTACTATGAAGTTGAACCTAAGATGAAGAACTTCGTAATAGCGCACTCGGAGAGGGGAATAGGCATGCCAATTTAAAGAAACAAATATTTTAAATTCCTGCCGGAATTCCTCGAGCTGAAAACAGTACACGTGATCTAAATATAATTCACCCTTATGAGTCTTTTAGCCCATAGCAGCCGACACTATTTGTTTTTCTCTCATGATGTTTGCAGTTACTGTATTGAGTCAGAAATCATGTATATTCATCCATTAATCCCACGATGCAGGCTCACGAAGGTCCTGTGAGTACACTTCTGTTTTCACCCATTGGCTCACTTTATTCTGGAGGGGAAGAAGACCGAAGAGTTGTTTCATGGGACAGCGATACATTCCAACAACTCGAAGCCGTCAAGGTGCTCCACAATTTCCTTTCCTCGCAATTTTAATAAACTGGTGCCACCGAAAGGAATGTTCCGCTCATGCAGTTGCCGGAGATAGTCGGAGGGGTGCGAGCGATCCAGGCGGGTAGAAGCAGAGTGGGGTCGCACGAGGAGCTGTTCGTGGGAACGACCAAGAACCTGGTTCTCCAAGGAACGCTCGAGACCACATTCCAGCCGGTTGTGTTCGGCCATGCGAGCCAACTGTGGGCCCTGGCCGTGCATCCCAGCCAGCCTGTTTTCGCCACCGCTGGCTACGACCGCAACATCGTCAAGTGGAGGGCGCACGAGCCCGAGTGGAGGGTTCAGGCGAGTTTCTCATCCCAAAACTCCTTAGCATCCTCGTTCGTCAAATGTTAATTTTTAAATGTGTCCCCTAGGTTCATTCTGAGTGTTCGTGCGCGGCGTGGAACGAGGACGGGAGCCTCTTGGCTGTGGGTTCCATCACGGGCCACGTCACTGTCCTACGAGGAGAGGACGGGAGACTTGTCGTTACGTTCATTGTCGGAGGTTCTCATGTCACTTGTGCCAGCTTTTCCCCCGGTCAGAGCTACCTTTAAAAGCCGCTATTCAAAATTCACCTAATCATAACTTTTTCTCACGGCATGCATGAAGAGCATTTTGCTTTGCGGCAGATGGAAGTCAGCTGAGCCTGGGCGTCGGGACGGGGAACGTGTACATTTACAGAGTGGACAGGGCTGGAAATGCCTTTCGGCGAGGGACCGTCCTCAATGTGTCTCTGAACCCTGAACGCTTGGATTGGTCGACTGATTCTCGGTACATCAGGACTCAGTCCCAAGATGATGTCGTGATTGTTTGTAAGTTTGTCTTCAATAGTGTAACCTGAGCCTGACTTGCATGGTACTCTAAGTCTCAGCAGTACAATGTGTTCTGGTGCCCGTCTTTGTTTCGGAAGCTTTGATAATTTTCTCCCTAACTGGAAACACGGTAGCTACCTTGCAAGACATGGAAACCTCTGTTCCCATGTTAAATACTCCATTAAGGTCTATAATCAATTGAATTAAAATTTTAAACTAAAAACAGGAACTTATTGTAGAAACTTTAGAACTTTATTCATTTTTTATTATTTTTCTTTTGTTTTCTTTTTATTTTCCTTTTGAAAGCTAGTGTTAATACCAATTCGAACAAATGATTTTTCTGATTTTGAGACATTCTATTAATAATATACAATTGACTATTCCTAAATTTTAAATTTGTTAATCCCTTCGATAAATGTCATATCTCACACTAAATATGTTACCCAAACCCATTCAGACACTGGGCCATTCTACACCATATGAATAAACTTACCTGGGATTACTATGTATTATCGCCTTATTCAGGGGAAGTTAAGGGTGAATCGAGCGAGACGGATCAGAGCAAGACCCGGGACATCTCATGGGCCACACACAACTGCACCCTCTCATATTTCACGTCTGGTGAGTCGAGGAGGTTCATCCAAGCATTGGGTTGGCATTCCGCCGGTGAAAGGAGGTATTTCAATGCAATAGGGATGTGGAGGAGCATAAGTTCCACCGGTGAAGTGATCATTTCCACTTGCGACTTATCCGCCTCAAAGAAGCTGCTGCTGGCCGGAGGCGGAGACGGCAGACTCTTCCTCTTCAGGTATGCGACGTCTCGGTTAATCGGGCCGCAGGGTTAATCGAGCCGCAAACCCAGATTTGAGGTCCGATTTACCCTGTAACTACCAGTACCCAGATGGTCATGTGCTTAACTATTTGTTTCAACATCTTCATTCTCATAAAGTCTCTTGAAAATACTTGGCATAGATACTATCACGTCTTCATGAAAATACACGAGCATTAGGTTTTACAAGTTCATGGCGCAGCCTGCACAAATGGTTAAATTGCGGTATCAAAGTCCACTGGACCCAGGTCGGGAATTACAGGGTTAAATAATGAAAAAGTGTTATTTTATTTCGTAGGTACCCAAGTATAGATCCCAAAGCGAAGTATCACATGCAAAGGGCCATCAGCGCATACATCTCTTGTGCTCGTTTCCTGCAAGACAGCCTCATCATTGCAGCCGGAGGAACCGATGCTACTCTTATGCAGTGGAGGCTGGTGTGACGAGTGGTCTCATGCGTTGAATGTGGCGTTTGTCCTGGATGCACCTCCTTTTTCTCGTGGAGCAGAGGGAGTGCCTCATTCTTCGGAAACGTTTTTCAGGAAAATAAATGCATGTTATTTCCATGCACCATTCAAGTTTCTCGGTGGAGGCGATGGGTTCAGCCATTTCCTTTCTCCTAGAGGGAGATTCAATCCTGACGGGATACTTCGTCATTTTCAGTTCCATTGGCTTCGAAGAAATTCACGATTAGATGGAGTAATTTCATCACTCGTCTCTTGAACCGATACCGAGCCGAGTGACGGAAGAACCTCTTCAGGTACTTGTTCCATAATTTCTTGCGTCACCATAATTCTGGAGTGTGCAAGGATCGGTCAGCTTTGCTTGCGTTGCACCTAGTAAGATAAAGATTAACCATTAATCTGTCACATGGAACAAAATGGCTGGCGGTGAATTCGCTTGATAGCATGGAAAACTTGGGGTCAAGAAAAAAAGATAATCCAGATCTTAACGGTTAAAAGTTTATTTGCTGTAACCTCCAAAGAAAATGATGAATAATATGAGTAAATAAGAACACGACATTTTGAACTATTTGAAGGAAATAATCACTTCAGGAAGCACATCCTTGGGTAAAAAACGAAAAAATCGCTACTGATCGAAAGCCGCTGACGTCATCCATCAACGAGATTGTCATGCACTTTTCCCTCTAATTGCCAATGTTTACACTTATATTTCTAAGCGGCAGGCATGTTATTCATGCGATTGGGCCACTCGGAGAAGTGATGCCTGTAAGTAATCACATCTAATATGCAATAAAACTGCATCGCTCAACTACAATGCATGAGGGGAGGTGGAAGGTCGCCCTGTTCGCTCTCACGGATGCAGTAAATGACTAACGGTTACTGAAACGGTTGCGGTCTGCGTCGCTCTCCAATGGCGGCATACACTGTCATGATGTTTCCGAGATCCTGGGGAATCAATGGATGATGGACATGTAAGTGATGACATGAAAACGCCCGCCTTGTAGACCGGGAGGATTCGGTGAGGCCATCCAAAAGCTCATATTCGTATTAGACTCGGGTTTCGGAAACTTCTCTCGAAAACGCGAAAAGTCCTGATATGTGGGTTTGTAGCAGAACACATACAGGGTGGTCCAAAAGTCTCCATACATGAGGAAAATTAACACTTCTTAAAAATGTTTAACTTTAACATAACGCATAACACCAAATGTATTAACGCGAGTTCACCATGAATGGGAGAGTCGCATCCGTATGTGTTTTCAAAGTAATGGCAACCATGTAGAGCACATTTTGTGAATGAAGTTACATTTTGTATTTTCCCTATGTATGGAGACTTTTGGACCACCCTGTAAAGTATCGTCCCGTCTGGCTTTTCTTACAGACAACCGATCTGTTTTACGAAAGCATCCATGAATATTTATTCTTAGAATTGTTATATTCTTGCTTAAAAATAAATTAAGTTAAATGTAAAAGCTTTTTTCATATTGTTCTTCTGTGTGAGACACTTACTAGCAATAACCTCCGCCGACTTCGCCTAAATCGTTTGGAACTAGCTCTCCAATACGGAATCGATTTCATCAGCAATAGCGGAGAGTCTGATATGAATACCCAGGCCGAGTCCTTTCATCCAGACGGGAGGGGGAAAAAAGGAGCCAGAGAAAGCCAGAAGGATACAGGAGGCACGTGCTTACACATCGCCGTGCTCATAGCATTTGACAGCATAGAACCATTCCCTCGTGGCGACCGGCCAGTCGATCACACAGGTCCCTGCCGTTGCAGGAGTGAAAGTAAGTCACGTCTTCGTGAGACATGCGAACCAAAGTCGTTTCCTGAAAAACGGCTAAAGAAAATATCCCTGGAATTTTAACTCACCGTTGCCCTAATCTAGGAATAGGAAACCCATGTTGGCCTTTGCATTCGTCTGTCCTTTGTGGCTTCCATCCGTCACATGTACAGCGGAATTTAATGACGGAAATATTTCTTAGAATTTTTGTTTTGTTCATGGAACAAAAATAAGCTGACAATTTAAGTTGTTAACAAAGGCCCCTTGAGTTTTGCAATTGAACATTGTGTATCACCGGACGTGATTTAAGTACGTGGCTCTAGAATTAGTCCATGAGTACTCGCTCGAGTGGCATGCCGATTTCCTTTTGCCATCGGAAGTGAATGCGCAGATAAGTTGGTTCCAGCCCGATTCCAAAGGTTTCAATTGCAGGGGACGTGGATTGTATGTAACTCCTGCGAGCCGTGAGAGACGTCTTCCCTGTCATTTAGGTCGTGCCGGGCTCGTTCGAGAGTCCTACTGGCGCATTCCGACAATACATATTGATGAAGCTGGCTGGCGATCACGGATATACAAGAAGTATAACTGTGGCGAATTCAGATTGGAAACGATACCATGAAGACACATGTATTTCCCAATACTCAAACACGGTGCAGATGAGAAGCCTCAGATCTCATCACGAGGCCGCGATGTGTCTTCAAATCTCGAACGTGAGAAAATGGAAAAAATCCATGCAGCAAAGGACACGAAAGTACCGATGTCAACCTAATTGTAAGCTGAGATTCTCAATTCACCTGAAAACCCCTCCGAATGTAAAAACGAAAGCATTTCCCCGTAGTCATGTCACTGAAAAATCATTTGTCTCAACATCAAACGAAGAAACACAAGACACATCTGTCCACAAACAAGACACACACGATATTGTCCTACACATCTGTAGGGCAACATTCGTGTAGATGCATTTGCCTTCAACATGAAAAACTATAACAGATTCATTTTAAACTTTTCGGTGAACATTTTCCACTTGAGCATATATCCCCTCAACGTCGTCTGCGGTCAGGATTTCGATAATGGGCTTGGAATTAATAGAAATAGGAAATTGGGGAAACAGGCGATATAGAAGATAAATAAATAAAACTTCTGGGAGGATTCGTGTTCGGGCTCATCCGAATGGCGTGGACGCCTAACGGATGCTCTTGCAGAGCCCGGGGAAATCCGTGGAATTCTCGAGGCAGTCTTTCCCGACGTCGTCCTCAGTGGCGCCCGCCTCGTATATCGGAAAGTGATGGTGAGCCCATCTGGAAGAGAAATACGCCTAAGAATTGGGTTTCGTTGATTCCTCTTCGGGAACAACGAAATGGGAAAAGCATCATTCATACACGGGTTTGTATTCGCACACGTAGGAGACTAGCTTGTCACACACTGCAGCTCCACAACCAACCTGTTTCATGAAAAAAATTAGCCAAGGTCTTAATGACGAATTTATTAATCATGTTTTCGCTGATAATATTCGTTTAGAAATCGTTATATTATCTGCTTTAAAGAGTGAAATGAATGTGAGGATACAACGACCTTTCCATTATCCCCCGTAAATACATTTCGCGCTTCTTTAATGAAGGAACGCCTTTAAAAATCCCAAGTTGTAAATCGGCTTTGGATTTCCGGCCCCTCCCACGTCTAGGAATCAAATTTTCTCCACTGAAAGAAGAGGTCAATACATTCCCATACAAGTACATTATTTCGCTGTGATTTAAGACGGCCGTTCTTTACCTTAAAAGAGAAGCCTGTCTCTCAAATTGTTATCTTCCTCTGAAAAGAGCGTCACTTACTCTCGCCGACTTTGCCCAAATCATTTGGGAGTAGTCATTTAACTCTCCGTCAATATAATCAGTCGTCCGGGATTTCCTGAGTCTGCGGAATGAAAACCTTGCTTGAGTCCTTTCATCGAGACAAGAGGGCGAGGGAGGAGGCAAGAGCGAGTGCTTACACCTCGTCGTGGGCAATCTTCTCGACGACATCGAACCAATGATTCAAGGCGACCCGCCAGTCGATGACGCAGGTCTCCTTGCCATAGCAGATGTAACCAAACGACACTCCCGTCACAGATCCTGCAGAGGACAACTCAAAATGCAAAGAAAAACATGAATGGGATTTCAACTCACCGCCAACGTCGTCCAGGCCAAAGAAACATGTTGCAGCCTTCTGCTCCGACAATTTCTCGAGCCTTTTATCTCGAATCTACACAACAGGAAATTATGCCCGACGTTTGACATTATCTTAAATATTTATTTCCATTTTTTTTTCTAATTTCGAACAGGCACTGCTCTCTTCTCAGGCTGACTTCGAGCTGACAGCAAATGGTGCCTCCAGTTTGGCGAAGGAAGACCCATATTTGGAAACACGGATCGCTTGGTGGGATTTCGATACGTGGGTCTAGAAAGGATTCTCCGGTCGACTTTCATGTCGTTTTCCTTTTTATTTTATCCTAAATGTATTCTACGAGAATAAGAAAGAGGTTCCAGGACCAATCCAAGGTTTCCGATCGTAGGAGCCATCGAAAATGGAATACTAATCAAGTTTCGGCCTGTCGTCCTCAATTCCGAGTGTTCGGAGGGAAGATGGTTGTCGAATTTAGAAATGCCCTGCCTGAGCATTGAAATAGTGATTAACCCATTGTCACATGATGGTGTTTGCTGGTGTCTACATAGGGGAATTTTAGGTCAAGGAACCTAGCTTTGATAGGTAAATGTTGCTTTAATGGGTTAAATAATGTAACTCGAGTCAAATTGGAAATGGACACCACTTCTGTCTCCAAAATGTCAAGAAGAATGTAGTCACACGGTGTATTTGGTGCATAAAAGAGGTTATGTGTCGAAGCGTTCAGTCCTTATATGCAAAGTACTATATACTGCAACAAAACACGATGTGGCATCTTTGGAATTGACAGCCCTGCTCAGGATCGGCAAGGCGTGGTCCAGGGCATCAATCCGCAAGCGTTAAATTCGCGGTGGCAGAAATGCATCCACATCAAAGGGGACTACGTGGCGACGGTTCGCGGTCATCCGCGAAATGACCGGATGTGTCGGCGGGTCTGTACTTACTGGTGCATGTGTTCCTTTCACTGCCTGTGTTTTGTTAATCATGAGCGAGATTAACTTTTACTTCCGGGTGTGCATTGCGTATTTGTTACACACCGAAAGAAAACTAGATTAGATTTTTGTGGCACGCCCATTAAGAAAATGCCAGAGTCTCGATACTTTTGGTACTTCCTTTGTAGATACGTATCTATTATCAGACAGGCAGTTCCTCCTCTGAAATTTCTCTGATATACAGTACCGTATATAATATACATTTATGCGCTAGAGGAAAGAGAGGATTCACAACCGCACGCGAATATCGGAATAGTAGCATTCCCAAATGAAGAAAGAAAATTCTCTAAATTAGAATAATTGATTACGCGATGGCCTATGACCCATGTCTCAGGACGAATGCAGCGCTTTAACGCTGTTGGGGAATATTCAATTTACGTTCTGAATTTGAACTGTTTATGATCTCTCTAAATTTCGGACATTTAAGCAGTCAATAGAACGTTTCCAAAGACGTTCAATGCACGTTGGCGGAATCTTAAAAGGGACGTTCGTTGAACATTCATTAAACATTCCGATGCTACTTGGGTTCTTTGAGGTTCGCCGCTCCCCTTACATGGTAGAAGAAACAGGGAAAGTTCAGGTAATAATATCAGGGAAATTTGCATGAGGCATGACGTAGGAAGCTAAACACAATAGGAGAGTGCTGGTGGGGCGTATTTATTGCCATCAAGAACGAAACTTTATTCGGCGATCATGCGTCACGAGAAGGAATAATCTTAATTTAATTCGGCAGTCGATCTCGTTTCCGTATCATCCGTCGCTGGAGAAACAGACTCCTAGGAACTTATGCCTAAAATGTCATTGGGGCTCACGATGTACATGAATTCCTCATAACCTTCGTTCAGGAGATGCGTAAGTTCATTAACACTTCAGCATGTTCCGAGTTAAACTGAACGATAACGCAATGCATCAGCAAATAAAAAATGGAGTAATGTGAATGTAAACGGACTAAGCATTAGGATGATTTGAAAGTACGAGACTGAGATATGCTGAATAAAAAATCAGGAAATAAAAACAAATGTAACAGGAGTGCGTATATGCTGTTACTGGTATAGGAACGCTCGACTTCGACACGGAATATCCCTAAGGGCGTATTCGCCGAATATTGTCTTAGTCGTCGCAAAAAAACTGGTTGCCAAGTTGGTATCATAGAAGCAGAGATGAAAGGGTCAAACAATTTGACTCGCCAATTCGAGCATGTTGCGTGCCGGAGGAAGGTGTTTGTCCGCACTGCAATCTAAGCATCTGTTCTCTTCTCCCATGGCTACTTTGCGGCGGTACTCGTTCAACTCTTTGTAGGGGTCCTTCACTGGAACTAAATTGCATGAGTTTTACACATATGAACATCTTTTATGAGATTCGAATGGAGCGACCTGAATGGCACAAACCGGGAGCTTCGCAGCTGAGGAGCTCGAAGTTCGACGAGGGATTCCAAACGTCTGGATGAACGATTCCACATGTGGCTGAATGCCTCTTGGAGCCGTCTGAGAATTCCGCTGGCTTCTCGCAAATGAAGGCGACCGCTCCCCCCGGGGGCGCGGGGTATTTTCCATCCCAGTTCTCATCGTAAACCGCTTTCGCTCCTTCGATCAACGGGTGCTCTGTACGGCATCCTAAAACGCAGCACATTTCGGGCATTTCCAACCTATTTCCCAATGGGTCTTTCCATGACAAAACGCGCAAGAAATTCCGCAAAATAATACCCGACCATATCAGATTTGTATGACTTTTCATGTAAGGTAATTATGTCCAAAAACTAGGAAGTGTAACATTTCAACCCCTTCAGGTCAATAGACCAATGCTTCAGGGTGGTAAAAATGCAGCGTAAACTTCTAACCTTCGATGTGGTAACTCAAAAACTCTTCCTTGACTAAGGAGTCGATTCATTGGAAATTGCCTGTAATATTCAAAAGTTGCATATCACTTAAATGAAAAAGACACAATATCATGGACAACAAACTTGACCTTCGAACCTAGCATGAACCCATACATATTTAAATCGAAAAAAATACTATGAAATGGTCAATGAATGTTATTAATTTGCAAAATTATAGAAAAACAATATTTATTGTATTCCGTCAATAAATGTTTGAGTCAGAAGATCCCTACTACATATGAGGCCTTCTGACCGTCCTTGGCCTGGGAATCATGGTGACAACCATGCTTCAGGAATCACGTGGTCCAGGTCGGAAGGGGTTAAAGACCGGTTGAAGGAGTTATGAATCGCAGAGGAGGCATTGTTCCTGGACGCTGAAGAGGCTCTAAGGCGTTGAAGAAGTTCGACGGCTGGAGACGGCGTACATTCATCGAAAGAGGGAGCTGGAGCAGTCGGATTGGCCATCATGAAGGAAAATGAGCCTTTTTTAGGGGTGTGGTTTGGGGAGGCCAAGGGATCACGAGCAAGGGAGAGCCACTACGAGCAACTTTAGACCACTGCGTACTGGTGTGCAGGGAAGCGAAAAGCGTTTATATGCGAATGCACGCAGCTTACGTAATAAAATAGATGAGCCTAGGGGAATGGCACTTTACAACGGTTTGATGTCATCGGAATAACTGAGACTTGGGGCAGTTTTCACATTTCGGATAAGGAATTCGAGATTGAAGGGTACGACATGTTGCGGAAGAATTTGTTCGTAGAAAGGGGGGGGGGGGATGATCATGTAAGTTAAAACTGAACTGGGCTTTCACGTCAGAGAAGATCTCACTGCGGCTAACTGTGGAGCAATCGAACACTTACGGTGCGACATCGGTGGGGCATTTGGGACGATCGTGCCAGGAATTTTCTATAGGCCCCAAACTCTTCTCTCGAGTATGAACCAGCTCATTTTGCAACCATGCCTAGGGTCAGGGAGGTCTCGAAGCAGATATTGCTCTTCGGAGATTTTAACATGCCTGAAATAAATTGGTCAGTGCCGCGAGTGGGGAGCAAAAGGGAATTTTTCCTTGTGGTTCAGGATGCTCTTTCTTGTTCAATATGTGGAAGGACCGACTCGTGAGTAAGCTTCATTGGATTTCGCTCTCGCGTCCAACGACGATCTGGCACTAGACGTTAAGGTCCAGGATAACTCTGTGAATTTGGCAGTAAATATTCTCCGATTCAGGATTCTCAGGATTTTGACTTGCACGAATATTTACACTTGTCGAGTAAGACACTCCAGAAACCAAAATCTTACCATGTCAATGCGACCCCAACTCCTGATTTCCATTACGTTAAATATTCAAGTTACCGGGAGATAGTGGTACCGTTCCATGCCGCTTGCGGAGGACAAAACAAGATGTCAGATATATTCGACTATCGGTGCAAAATTGTTAGGAAGACGACGGTCCAATAATATTCCCTCGTTCATCATAATATGAATATAAGATCATAATAACCTTGCATAAAAAGTTTCATCAAAATCTGAGATGGTTAGGTTTTACCCATTGGCCGATATGTCATGGAGTCACCCCCCTGCAAATCTAGGAGACGTTCGTATGGAAAGGTTCGAACCGGAAGCTTTGCAGGTGAGGTGCTGAAAGGACGACGAGGCGGACCAGGTGTCGGCGTGGTCGACTGCACAAGTGGCTGAGTGCATCTTAGCACCGTCAGAGAAATCTTGGGAGTTCTCGCAGGTGAAGGCGACAGTCGCCCCTGGGGGCGCAGGGTGATGTCCGTCCCAGTCGCTTTCGTAAGCCGCAATCGCTCCCTTGATCCTCGGGTGCTCCGTTAGGCACAGCCCTTAAACGCAACACATTTCGTGAATTTCCAACCAATAACAATTTTGAAAAGATGAGAAGAAAGATACGAAACTGCGAGAGAAAGTGAAGTATCCATCGCCCGGCACCAGGTCGCTCTTTGCGTTTGTGACCAGCTGGCAAGACCCATCCAATTCTCGATAGATGAACGCGTGGCAAGGCGGATCGCTGACGACGCATCTGATGCTGCACAGCCCCAGACCCTTTTCCTGGGTTTCCCGGGACACGTTCTCGTACCTCTTCCCCATGTGAACCACGTAAAAATGCGAATCCTCTGCAGAAACCGTCGTATTGAACAAGAGCCAGAGAACCACTAATTTGAACAGGAGGGAAGCCATGATGGGACTGAAATCCCGTCGGAAAGACAGAACAGATGGATTTGAATCGATTCCCTATACAATAACCTTGAGTTGCCGGAATTGTTTCATTAATTCATGTGGTCCGTTTTTATTCTCGCTGTTTCCTACGCCTGGATTCGAAAAAAAAAGTACTGGATGACGGGGGTCGGAGAGACCAGTCTTATGCTGTCGAAGCAGACTGGGTAGCGAAGCGCGCCCTTGGCATGGGAAACCGGGCATGACTGTGACGTTGCGAAATCCGAAACTAGTGAAAATGTCCTTTACACCGAAAATGTATTTCGTTTTGTGAATTCGATTTCCGGCCATTTCATATTCGATCGGAACTGTTATGAGAATCCTTCTTCCGTCACTGTTATTCCAAACTTTTACACATGGTTTACTAACGATCCCGGTTCATCCTGGCTGCATGTTCCCTAATCAGGTGTCTCAGTAAGGAAGATTTCTGGAAGGTACGAAGATCCTAATAGCCAATGGATTAATATGCGAGTTCTAATAATTAATAACTCATCTCACAATTACGAATTTGTGAATACCCTTTTTGTGAACGAGTTTTTGAATCAGCGTTTCCTTGGTGATCTTCGACGACCATTCCTTTTTTGTATCACCTAAGAGAAAATATTTTTTCTCAGCTTCGTTATATATTGTGCTCTTTTCTGCTTCCGACGTAGGATTTCTCTATTCAATCAATGAGCAGTTATGGTCCCCCTTTACGACGATTTCATGTCATTCTCAAAAGATGAGGTGACCTAACGCTCCTCCATTGGTTGAGATGAATCGTCAGTCCGTCAATTGGTCAAAAATCCACGTTGAACGCCAAACGTGAAGGTGGAATTTTGGGTTGGATTTACGGCCTTGTTCTCTGTTGGAACGTGCAACTTTCCTCAAGCTCATTATAGCGTTTCGATCATGACAGGAATCTAGGGAGAAGGGATGCGAGGACACCAAAGCGTATCTTGGGATAGACTTTCTACCAAACGATTCAAGCCATTCATTATCTCTCTGTCTAGACATTTTGGAAATTCATGGAAGGAAATGTTTTATACCTGCCAAATCCGATATTCCTTAAGGATGGAACAATGCAATCATTGCCATTGTCCCTCATAATAACTGCTACTAAGAGAGTTAAAGAAAATAAGGAACTCTGGGATATCATATGAAAATTAAGAAAACTTGCAGGTAGGAAACGTGTTGCTGCCTTGGTGGCTCTGACAAAAGGAGAGTAGATGTATTACGGCTGTGTCAAGCATGAGAAAGTGTGTGCGAGACCTATCTTGGCCTTAAGTAGCGAGGCAGTGTGATCGTTAAGGCACACGCTTCTATTGTGGAACGTTTCGCTGCCGTCATCAAATGCGTAATGTTTTACTCCCGTCTTCATTCCTTCCTTTTTTTTTTATCGACCAACGCCGCTTCAAAATGGAGAGTCATGAGCATTGCAGTTATCCTGGGTTTCCTCGTCATACGAGACACCACGAACGGAGCACCAGCTGCAAAAGATCTTGGGAATTACATCTGGCCAACACTTTCCATAATTTTAATAGCACTCCAAATACTGCCCAAAAACGTGAAATATGCAAAAAGTGCTGATGATCATATCATGAACGTGATCGATCCAGTTTACACAAGGCTCTGGGGAAAGATATAAGCAAAATGATAGCCCCTAAAAACTTGGAAGTTTTCGTTAGTCAACGATCCATCGCATGAAAACTGTTAATTGTTTTAACCACGACATCTTTTCAAAGCTCGCATGGTTTCAATACACTGCGCGTCGTTTAAGTGAATATTTCGCATTTTCCCACTTAAAAGTAACTTTGATGAACATTTGCTGTTGAACGTATGGTAGGCAGCGCCATTAAACCTATTATTATTACAGAATTGCAAGCCATGAATAATATTTTGTTTTGACACATTTTAATAACAGGATACAGCAGCATTCTTATGATACCGCAATTGAAAATATCCGCTTTTACTGACGCGCAATATGCATCATGTGTGCGGCATCACGTTGTGTCGAAACTGTGGATGCATTTTAAATGCATTTCATTTCGAGGCACTATGATCATTTTCATACCGTACCTCAATGTATGTTCCTTGTGTAAAGAATGCGCCGAAAGACATAGCCTTTATTCCGTGCACGCACGAAAGTAAGTAATTTCATGGTTTTCCTGAGAATGCCCTGAAGCCGAAGGGCTGCATCCCCTCCTATAGAAATCGTTTATTGCCACCGTGGATGTGAATGTCCATGGGAAAGGCGGAAAAGTTGCAAGAAGGACCTGCCTTGCCAAATCTCTTTGCAAATTTCCAAATCACTTTGCTTTACGGCATAGCCCTATTGCTGTAGGGCAATTGTTTCAATTGCTCTGAAGCACCGCGTTCACTCGAAAACGATCAAATTTGCTCTTAGTTACAAGGCCTGAATCAAGCACATATGCAAAAAAAAACTAATTATTAAGTCGAGATGAGAAAACCACCTGAAGACTTTTGCCCGTTGGCATAAACAAGTTCAACATCCTCCAAAATAATTTTGCTTCATTTATGACGAAGCAGAGTTGCAAAGAGATGGATTGTCCCAAAACTGCCAGAGATTCCTGCTAATCAAAATGATCTCACAGACACTTTTCATGAGTACCCTTCATATCAGATCAGCATTCAAGTTTTTATTTTCGATGTGCTTAGCATAGAAAATGAATAGAAAATAAAATAGAAAATAAAATAAAAATATAACATAGAAAATAAAAAAGCATGTCAAGAAATAGGCAATGGAACACGAGAAGAACCCAAGTATCTAAAATAACCTCTCGCCTGCTTTCAATTGAATTTTCTCTGAGGCTATAATTTTTACGCTGGAATTCAAAGAGAGAGAATACATCATTCCGGCGATAGGCTATTTCTCATTGTGTACAAAAAAGTTTTGTAAACTGATTCGTAACCGCAGCGTAAACCGCTTTCGCTCTCACGATCTTCAGGTGCCCCGTACGTCACCCTAAAAAGCAATCCCTTTAGTGAATTTCCAAGTAATTTCCCAGTACAATTCCAGAAGATGTTAGTATGGTTCGGATCGAACCGGAAGCTTTGCAGGAAATGTGCTGAAAGGACGACGAGGTGGACCAGGTGTCTGCGTGGTCGACTGCATACGTGGCTGAGTGCATATTAGCGCAGTCATAGAAATCTTACGAATTCTCGCTGGTAATTCCCATCCCAGATTTTTTTCGTAAGTCGCAAAAACTCAATCAATTCTCGGGTGCCCCATAGGGCACAGCCCGTAAGCGCAAAACATTTCTTGCCCTTTTAACCGAATAATATTTTGAAATGATGAGAAAAAACGTTCCTCTAACCGTGTTACTATGTGTGAATTAAACAGAGACTAGCGGCCTGCGGCCGCTACGCTGCCCGTCTAGTATGCGGGAATTTGAATCGTCTATTGTGAGCATAACGTATTCTTGACAATACTCTGTTCATTGCAGTACCCATTCGGAACTGAACCACTTCATTGTATTTCTATACATATAGCTTACAGTACACAGGGATATTCTGGTCCTAAACACCATCATGATATTCGAGCTGATTGTCACAATCGCCATTGTGAACGCCTCGGTTTAGCATATGTTTTCGTGAGACTCAAGACGACATTGCTCATTTCGTCTTCCCAACGCATTCAACACTCTTACATCACCGATTAGCTTCATCGGCTATTAGCGTTAGTGTATGGTACAGACACCAATGATTCTGAAACAGTACAGACCGTTTCCTAGAAATTGTTCGGCGGAACAGAGAGAAGTCAGTGCTTGTGCGGCACAATGCTTAAGACTAATTCCTGAAAATGCTCAACCTTGCATCAAGTTCCTTAGCAGGCTGAACGGGAGAGGATAAGGCTTCGAGTCGTAAGTGACGGAGAACGCCAAGTCGCCAGACTCGCCGGGCTTCGAGGGATGCATGTACACGAACGACAAATAGTGGCTAAGATCGGTAGTCCCGATCGTGGCATTTAGGCACTTCGCACCGCAATTGCCGTGGCAATCGTTTTTTACCAGCAACGACTGCCTCCTTGCCATCCTGTGGGAACTCCTCCAACATTTCTTCTTTGTGTTCAACCTCACTTCGCAAAAATCGCCACCATTTTGATGGGAGGTGTACCTCGTTTGCGCGACATATGAATAGAGCCTTTTTAGACTATTATTTTCACTTCATCAATCATGAGAACTCAAATAAGTTGGCCATGAAACGCAAATAGAAAACTATTGCATGGAAGCGATGGCGCAAACCGTCACATCTGACCTGACGGAAAAAAATAAATACAGAAAAAAACACATCAGTTAGGAAAGTATTCAAATGAAGAACTTCCAGTCGATCAGTGAAAACGTGACACGCATTCAGTTAGTAACACCCTTTGATTGACACTGCTAAGTAAGAAGCCTATGGCTCAGACTGATATAACTCGATGGACCTGGCGCTACAAACGTTGGATGGCCAAGCCTAGAATGGCATAGCCTCAAGGACCTGGCGCTTTGAGGGGTGGATGGCCTAGCCCATGGCCTGAAGTGACATAGTGTTGTAGGCCTCGCGCGCTGGGGGTGGCAACCACCATCACTACAACTCTCGGACTCTTCGAATTAAAGTATAAGATGGTCTGGAAAGGCTTAGCCTTGTAGGCCTGGCGCTTTAGGCCGTGGATGGCGTGGCCTATGATCCAGAAGGGGATTG
The DNA here is from genome assembly GCA_905338385.1 of Darwinula stevensoni. Taxonomy (NCBI): domain Eukaryota; kingdom Metazoa; phylum Arthropoda; class Ostracoda; order Podocopida; family Darwinulidae; genus Darwinula; species Darwinula stevensoni. The sequence goes on along the minus strand of CAJPEV010000605.1, from coordinate 21,110 downwards.
CATTGTAGGCGTGCGCCTTGGGGGTGACAGCTACGGCCACGACCACCACCACCACCGCAACTTTTGATCTCTTCGAATTAAAGTATAGGATGGGGCAAGGGATGTGCTGCGATCAGTTCAGCTGTTTAGGTTGAAAGGAATTTTGGGGGTCGTATGACATGAAACGGGGAGAGTCCTGAGGGATCGTGAAATGGTGGGATCCGAAAAGCAAATAAATTATGAATTTTTTTATTTATTATGGTTTATTTTTTCTTGGATTTTAAATCTTGTTTCGCCCTGAAGCATTTCCCTCGAATGCTGCAGCGATTGAAAGCGACTGTTCTCGCTTGCAGCCGCAGAATCTGATGCTGACCGGGCCATTCCCGTGCTGTGATGTGAAGTTGTGTGACTTCGAAAGCTGCCGTTTCCTGGACTGTGAACTCCGGGAGATGCTCGGCACTCCCGATTATGTCGGTGCGTCTCATTTATTTATTTTTTAAATTTTTATTTATTTTTTAAATTTTTATTTATTTTATTTATTTTTATTTATGTATTATTTATTTATTTATTTATTTTTTAAATTTTTATTTATTTATTTTTTAAATTTTTATTTATTTATTTATTTATATTTATTATTATTATTCGATCCATCGCATGAAAACTGTTAATTGTTTTAACCACGACATCTTTTCAAAGCTCGCATGGTTTCAATACACTGCGCGTCGTTTAAGTGAATATTTCGCATTTTCCCACTTAAAAGTAACTTTGATGAACATTTGCTGTTGAACGTATGGTAGGCAGTGCCATTAAACATATTATTATTACAGAATTGCAAGCCATGAATAATATTTTGTTTTGACACATTTTAATAACAGGATACCACAGCATTCTTATGATACCGCTATTGAAAATATCCGCTTTTATTGACGCGCAATATGCATCATGTGTGCGGCATCACGTTGTGTCGAAACTGTGGATGCATTTTAAATGCATTTCATTTCGAGGCACTATGATCATTTTCATACCGTACCTCAATGTATGCTCCTTGTGTAAAGAATGCGCCGAAAGTAAGTAATTTCATGGTTTTCCTGAGAATGCCCTGAAGCCGAAGGGCTGCATCCCCTCCTATAGAAATCGTTTATTGCCACCCAGGATGTGAACGTCCATGGGAAAGGCGGAGGAGTTGCAAGAAGGACCTGCCTTGCCAAATCTCTTTGCAAATTTCCAAATCACTTTGCTCTACGGCATAGCCCTATTGCTGTAGGGCAATTGTTTCAATTGCTCTGAAGCAGCGCGTTCACTCGAAAACGATCAAATTTGCTCTTAGTTACAAGGCCTGCATCAAGCACATATGTAAAAAAAAACTGATTATTAAGTCGAGATAAGAAAACCACCTGAAGACTTTTGCCCGTTGGCATAAACAACTTCAACATCCTCTAAAATCATTTTGCTTCATTTATGACGAAGCAGAGTTGCAAAGAGATGGATTGTTCCCAAACTGCAAGAAATTCCTGCTAATCAAAATGACCTCACAGACACTTTTCATGAGTACCCTTCATATTAGATCAGCATTCAAATTCTTATTTTCGATGTGTTTAGCATAGAAAATAAATAGAAAATTAAATAGAAAATTAAATAAAAATATAACATAGAAAAAAAAGCATGTCAAGAAATAGGCAATGGAACGCGAGGAAAACCCAAGTATCTAAAATAACCTCTCGCCTACTTTCAATTGAATTTTCTCTGAGACTATAATTTCTACGATGGAATTCAAAGAAAGAGAATACATCATTCCTGCAATAGGCTATTTCTCATTGTGTACAAAAAAAAGTTTTGTAAACTGATTCGTAACCGCAGCGTAAATCGCTTTTGCTCTCACGATCTTCGGGTGCCCCGTACGTCAACCTAAAAAGCAATCCCTTTAGTGAATTTCCAAGTAATTTCCCAGCGCAATTCCAGAAGATGTTAGTATGGTTCTGATCGAACCGGAAGCTTTGCAGGTGAGGTGCTGAAAAGGACGACGAGGTGGACCAGGTGTCTGCGTGGTCGACTGCATACGTGGCTGAGTCCATATTAGCGCAGTCATTGAAATCTAGCGAATTCTCGCTGATAATTCCCATCCCAGATTTTTTTCGTAAGCCGCAAAAACTCAATCAATCCTCGGGTGACCCATAGGGCACAGCCCGTAAGCGCAAAACATTTCTTGCCCTTTTAAGCGAATAATATTTTGAAATGATGAGAAGAAACGTCCCTTTGACCGTGTTACAATGTGTGAAATAAACAGAGATGGCGAGTTAAAGGTAACGTTTTCCCAGCGAAAGGATTAATCCTACCTATTCATTAGGATTAATCCTATTAATCCTAATTAATCATTTCTACCAAGCCCGTAATCTGGTTGAAGAATGGGAAAGGCATTGAAATTGGTTTTCACATGACTAAATTTTATTCATTTTCCCATAGAACTGCCCCATTCTCTGACTAATTTGAAATATGGTGGGTAATGGGTGGTAATGGTGAGTAATGGGAATTTTACAATCGAACATTGTGGCTCGTGTTTTAGTTCCAAATTCCTAAGTTGGTTCCAGCCACGTTTCAATGTCATCAGTTGTGTGGATTACATGGACGAACTGTGTTGAATATCGATCGGAAACGATGGCATGAATATTAGTTTATTCCCCCAATACTCAAACACAGGGCAGGAGAAGAAACGCAAATCCTGTCGCAAAGCCAGTCATCATTTCGTAGAGCGAGGCAGAGAAGAATGGAAAAATCGCGGTTATGAAGGGCACGAAAAATCCCATAAACATATTTTCAAGCAGATTTTTCCCCTTCACCTTCAACAAGATGAAGGTGAGACGAGAAAAAAACATATCGTCAGGAAACTTGTTGAAAAATCGTTTGTCACAATATCCTCCAAAGACAAATCCTGCTGTGGAAACTTCTTCCAACGAATCCTCAGTCTGTTGTATGGTCAACAATTTTCGTTTGACGCCAATCGTGACTGGTGTTTCGTGGAATTTCAAAGTGCGATATTCATTTCTCTCAAAGTTGCTCAATGTCCTTACAACTCTTTATTGAATCGGACTTTTTGTCTTTTCATTTACATTTTTTCATCGAAGGATATGAAGTGGAAAACTCTTACGGTCTCGGCCTTCAATGGTGTTGGACACTCGAGCGCATATTTACGTCTCCCTAACCGTGTAACAGTACGTGAAATAAACAGAGAAGGGGATTGACAGGTTACGTTTTCGCAGCGAAAGGATTCATCCATCCCGGCTGCCAAGCCTATGATCTGCTTGAAGATGGGAAAGCCATTGAAAACTGGATCACACAATTATATATTTTTATCAATTTTTCGATAGAAATGGCCTCTTCCCTGACTAATGTGAAGCAGGAAACCATTGGGGCCTCGAATTTCACAATCGAACATCATGGGTCACTGGGTGGCCTTTTCGGGACATGCCACGTCAGTTAGTACCAAATTCAAATGATGGTTTCAGTCACGCTTCAATGTCATCAGTTGTGTGGATTACATGGGCGATCTGTGGTGATATCGATCGGAAACGATGGCATGAAGATGAGTTTATTCCACCAATAAGCAAACACAGGACAATAAAGAAATGCAAATCCTGTCATGAAGCCGTTAGCGTCTTCATTTCGTGAGCTTAAGAAAAATGAAAAAAATCACGGTTGTAAAGGGTGAGAAAATATATCCCTCAAATCTAATTTCAAGTCTAGTGTCCCTATCCACCTTAAACAGGCTAGAAGGTGAAACAAGAAATAATAATTTCGTCGAGTAACTAGTAATTGACAAATCGTTTGCCTCAATATCCTCCGAAAACAGACTCCAATCATCTGTGGAAACTTGTTTTTCATGAAACTTAAAAAAAGAAATCCTCAGAATCACCATTAGGCATGATTTCGATATCGGCTACTTTCATATATGGGGCATAGGGTAGCGAAGAATCAATGGAAAATGTGAGACTTTAAATACGAAGAAGCTTGAAAAAATCCTGAAAAGATCCGAGTTCGGGTCGGTTGGCGCCTCGGAGACTGATTACACTATCGGGATTCTCTTGCAGAGCCCGGGGAAGTCCGTGGAATTCTCGAGGCAGTCTTGCCCGGTCTCATCCCTGCTGGCGCCCGCAGAGTACAGCGGGAAGGCGCTGTGATGCCATCTGCAAGAGGAAATTCGCTTCAGACTCGGGTTTCGGTTTTTTCTTCTCACTCGGGAACGCGAGGTATGTATTTACGTGGGTTTGTAGTAGCAGACGTAGAAGACCTTTTCGTCTCCCATAAACGCCCCGCAACCGACCTGTTTTAAGAAAACATCAATGATTTTTTTTTCATTGTTTTCATTGTCCCTCTTCTTGCCTTAACCCATTGAGCCACGAAGTTGCAATTTCTGATGTCATAATTTTTATTTCATAGAACCTGTCAATTCCAACAAAGTGATTTCAAAGTTTCGAATAATACCCCTAGATCTATGGTTTCGCCTTGAAATCACCGTTCCTATGGCAGGAAGAAAATAATGTAAAATAAAGTAAAAGTGGTTACACGGTGTAACCACCTCGCCTCAAAAGGTTAAAGTGAATGGAATTGGAGAGCATTTCCCGTGGTCAGCTTCTTCATGTGCGTCGGTCGCATTTATCATTGAGGAGTTCTCCGGAAAATTGGTGTATGTGCAAAAGATGCGTTTCAAGATGAATGAAAAAAACTTCCCACAGCTAATCTGCATACCCTTTTAGAATCGAATTTGAGAGTTTTAACGAATTTCTTCATGAAAAATCGTCTGGCTGTAAGCAGAAACACATACGCCCTCTTTCTATATCCGCGTAACATATCAACGTTTTCAACCAGTCCTTTATTTCTTTCCATTTGAATAGCATCATTCACCAATAAATATATCTATAGATTCCGAATCAACTCTTCCTCACGGAATGGCATGGAACGGTGAATAATCAAGACAAGTTTCATTCACCAATTACTCATCATTAATCCATAATTAATTTATTTATCATCCAAATCTCCAACACTTCCATGGATTTCCATATGGAAGGAGGTGGCGGCATCAAACATGTCAAAAAGTTGGCCTACTGTTCATGGTAAGCATCGGAAAATCTGCTTCTCCTTTGTAGAATCCGCCTTTTAAATTCCTGCCGGTCGCCCTATACTGCGAAGAGTCGCTTCGAGCCACCCATGGACACAGGGAAAATGGGCATGTGGACACTTACGCCCTATTTCCAGAAAACTCCTGAATTAACTTCACGCAATTAACGAATAAAATGGCTACCGTTACGTTATTTGTCATAACTACTCCTGGGATTTCCAGGCGCTTGAATCATCCAGGGAACGAATATTTTACTTTTAGTCGCGAGAAAAAATGATGATCAGCAAAGAAGAAATCAGTGAAGGGGGTGAAGCAACAAGTTTAATTAAGTGCCTGTTAACTGTATAATTAAAATTTCTTCGCTGAACGGATCGAGAACATTCCAGGTAAGAGACAACAATGACAAACCTGAAAAACCAAGCCCTCGACTTCTAATTCATGGAGTGTTTTTTCCGCGCAGAAAAGTAATAATTATTATTTGGCTCCGGATCCGTATTACTTCAGATATCTGATGAAATTTTACTTCTAGGAAAAATAATATTATTTGTGCATTGTACCGTTCCGAAGATGTACGTTTGTCCATTTCTTAACAGCCCGTACATGAAAATAGCTGCCCCTTTTTTTCCGACGACAGACGCGAATCTTGATATGTCTCTTCATATTTTTCAACGATGAATGACTCCCTTCCTCGAAAAGTTCGATATATATGTTTATTTCTTTGTCGATCTTGCCGTACTGGGAAGTCCCACGCGTCTGTCCATACGATTCATTTCTATTGATGTAACATTGTCGTTAATGGGCAGAAAAGGGTGAAACATCATCCCAGAAAGAGCGAAAACATCGCGCCAGATAGGGCGTAAGATCCCTACAGAAAGGATGTAACATCATGCCTGAAGCAGGATTATGTGGGAAGCGACTTGATCAGGGACGGTTTTTCCGCCTCCAAGCGAGAAATTCAGCCCGGCCAGAAATCTCTTTCTTGTGCATTCCTATGAAAATGTGTTTCCTTCCACTGTGATATCACAATCCCCTCATCGAGGAGGCTTGTCGCTTCGTTTGTTACATCTTATTGGAGCTCAATGAATATTTTGGAGGTGTCACGGAAGATGGTGGAACATTGGAAATATATGTTATTTTGGTCCTTCTGCATAGAGCGAGACACTTACCTTCTCTGACTTTGCCCAAATCAATTGGTAGTAGTCCTCCTCCTCGGAATCGATGTCATCACTGTAGTCGGGGTATCTAATCCTGCGGAACGAAAATCTCCACTTAGTCTTTTCATCCAGACCAGAGGGAAAGGAAGGAGGCAGGTGCTAACACTTCCCTGTACTCATACCGCTTGACAGCATCGAACCAATTCCTCAAGGCGAACCGCCAGTCGATGACGCAAGTTTCGTTGCCATCGCAGGAGTGCCCGTAAATCACTTCCTTCGCGGTACCTACCAGCGAGACTTTCTTCCTGAGATGACAGTGAAAGAAAGGATATGTGTGGGATTGCAACTCACCGGGCTCATCGTCCATGGACATGTAACCCAGGCTGGCCTTCACCTTCGCCATACTTTCGAGGCTTTTATCTGTAACCTGTGCAATTGTAATCAACGAGCACATTAAAAAAAAAGGTTTCCTTTTTTTTAATCAAACCACACAATGACTAAATTCAACTTGGCAGAAAAATGGCGCCTTCGTCATTAAATGCCTTCATTAGGAAACGTGAATCACCCGGCGGAATTCAGGCACTGATTGTCCTTAAATTAATGAATTTCCCAAAGCAGTTGATCGATAGCCCCATGCGGTTACCGGTGCTTTTGTCGCGGACAAAATGGTCATAGACAGTTCGTAGTGGACAAAATGTCGCAAGCTTGTCCGTGCCATATTTCGTCGCTGACGCAGATCGTCGCCATTCCCTTGTCAATTGATCATTTCAGTGGGAGAAAGGGGGGGGGGGCGGCGGCTGGCTTTTATGCTGCATTTTAGAGTACTTCCAGATGTGGGTGCCTGTCGCCTATCGCAGCTCATGAATTACTAAGACCGTGATAAGTCAACACGGTGAGCTGTTCTTTTGTGCGCACCCTAGGACCTTAACGACTCGATAGCCACAATGACATGCTATCACCAATTAAATTGTATCTATACAGTGAAAGTTACTCTTCCTAGTGCAATTTTTTGACCTTGCAGGCTAAGATTCCTCATCAGGGGATTTGCAAACCCATGGCGAGACTTCGTGTGGTCCACGAGAGCTTAACCTGGTCAAATATAAATAAAGGACTAAATTAATATCGAAAATGAAAATTCAGGTAGGATTATCCCTTTAATCAACTTTTAAAATGCGTTTCTCAAAATCATCATGGGCACTGATGCAATGAGCTTAAAAACTTACGCGATAGCGAAAGGGGTTTATCTGTTAGGAAAATTGTAAGAATCGCTGATGTAGAAAATTTGATCCATTGAATCGAGCTGCACATAAATAGTGAAGTTTGTACATGAATGGCGCAAATCAGTTGGACGCCGAAAACGACAGAGATTCTCTCCCTTCCCTTCCACAACTGACGGCCATCAAGGACTCCAAAGTGCGAATTTCCTTCCTTTCGCTTTTTGTCCCCGCCGTGAAGCCACTGCATCGCCGTGCATGTGCGATTTTCAGCGTCTATGACGAAACAGCGCGACGACGAAGTGGGCTTGCGACGTTTTGTCCACAATGAAATGTCTACGGCCGCGACGAAAGTGCCATACGATCGAAGCTCTCCCCAAAATACACTCGACGATCCCGGGACAATCTTGGGTGCCAGACCGAGAATTATTCTTCGGTCTCCATCGTCAAGTTCGAGGTATCCTAGAGCGTACCTCATTAAACGAGCAGAATAAGCAGCCATGCATCCCACGATTTGCGAGTTCAGTGAGGGGGGTCGTGGTATCAGACGTCGATACGAAAGAGACCGAATCATACTTTGTACCTTCGACGATTCCGCTCAAAGCGAATCTCAAAATTGTCGAAGTCTAAGTCAAAGGAAAATTTGAGAACATTGGTCTCAGCATGCGGAGTGAGACGTAAGGAAGCAAGACGATTTTACTTGCCAATTGGAGCATATTGTGAGCCGGTGGGAGATGTTTTTCCGCGCCGCAATCTTTGCATCTGTTCTCTTCTCCCAATGCTACTTTGAGGCGGTATTCGTTCAGCATCCTGTAGGGGCTCTTTACTGGAACTAAAATGTCGAAATTTAACACACATACTCGTACACATTTTTTTAAAATGACATTCGAATGGAGCAGTTCGATTGGAACAACCGGGAAGGACGCAGCTGAGGAGCTCGAAGTTCGAAAAGGTGTACCAAGTGCTTGGGTACAAGAATCCACATGTGGCTAGGTGCTTCTCAGAGTCGTCCGAAAATTGCAGTGGGTCCTCGCATATGAAGGCGACAGACGCCCGCAGAGGTGCGGGGTATTTTCCATCCCAGCTCTCATCGTAAACCGCTTTCGCTCCCTCGATCCTTGGGTGCTCGGTAAGGCATAGCCCTAAAACGTAACATACTTTGTGAATTTCCAACCAATTGATATTTTGAAAAAATGACAAGGAATATGCGAGACTCCGAGAGAAGGCGTTGTATCCGTCGCCCGGCACCAGGTCGCTCTTTGCGTTCGTGACCAGCTGGCAAGACCCACCCGGCTCCCGATAGTTGAACGCCCAGCACGGAGGATCGCTGACGAAGCATCTGATGCTGCACAGCCCAAGACACCCTTCCAGGGATTCCCAACTCACGTTCCCGTATCTCCTCCCCATGTGAACGGCGTGAAAATGCAAGCCCTCATCAGAGAGCGTCGGGCGGGACAGGAGGTAGAAAAACACCACTTGGACCCGGAGTGAAGCCATGATCGGACTGAAATCTCGTCGACAAGAAGGAACAGATGGCACCAAATCGATTCCCGATTGAATGGCCTCGAGTGGCCAGGAATCTTTCATTAATCGATATGATGCATTACTTCCTTCCGCGCTGTTTTCTGCCCATTGGATTCGTAATTAAAAAAAGTGATATAGCATTTTCTCTCCTTGCTTTTTTATTTCCATTAAATTGCCCTCTTAAAAATGGACAGTCTGGAGTATTAGAGTTCTGTTTTGTTTCCTCCTAATTCGCCGCACAAGGAGAATAACAACAAAATGCAAGAGAAAAACTTCAGGCGCACATTTTTAAGGTTTTTTTCTCTTAATTCGCATGAACTCACTTCCAAATACGTGAAGTATGTATAAAATTGCAACGGTCATCTCACGATCATGTTCGATTCAGTTTAACTCAATTACGGGACCTTTGGGCCAATATATCCGCAAAACGGAAGCTTCTCTGCTAGAGTGATGACATAAATTAGTTACCAACCATTGGCATAAATACAATGGCATACATTGTTTTAACAATTTTCTCTTCTGAAAGTTAGCATGGCTGTAATAACGTGTGCACCAAATTAAATTAGATATTTTCGAGATTCTCGTTTGCTAGAAACTTAAATGCGTTTCCGTTGTGAAATGAATGACGGGAAATTATTTGCAACTTATAGATTTAGAAATATAGGAATACCTTTTTTGAAGCATGTCAATTACATGTAGCAAGAAAATTCTTCCAATTTTCTAAATAAAAAATAGTCACTAAATTGACGCTCATTGGATATCGTGTATACGGCTGCTAGAGTGTGCCGAAAATATGATGATTGTCAGTTGCATGCCCTTCAGTCACAGTATCACCATTCTCATAGCTCAATTTATTATGTTACTTAATAATAAGTATTTGCGTTTTTTTCGAAATCTTCTGCCGTTCCAGTGTCTTTTTTTAAATGTTTCGAAATGGTTCTGAGTTGTAGTCTAGGTATTATTGTATTTCTCAGTTATTTTTGCTGTAACCTTTTCTGCTTTTAGGTCTAAGATAATGGATCCCGAAAATACCTATCTCAGACACTATATCAGATATGAGTTCGCTCAGGGACACTCAGCAGCGGCAGTAGCTATCTGCCAGGTGATAGGTTTGGGGGTTGTCTCTCCGCGCACTTGCATTTACTGGTTCGATCGGTTCCGCTCTGGCGACTACTCTGTGGAAGACAGACCCCGTTCTGGACGACCAGTCGAGTGCATTGTGGACGAGTTTCGTCCACAATGCACTCGACGTAGGTAAGTTCGATAGGGAATTGACGTTGGTAAAGATGGAACGGTATGCTGAATTGAGTTGACGTGTCCAGTTTCTAAGCAGCTAGTGAACGCAGCCACTCGGCGCACCCGTGATCACATCAACTACTATGGGTGTTCAAATGAAATGGGGGCTTTTAGTCCCTTACCCTAGGCTACTTTTAGACTGTATGTAACAGTCATTGCCCCCTTTTCATTTTAATCCCCCTAGTATTAACACATAGCGTACGGGACATTTTACCCAGTCGATCCGCCGCTCTCGTCTAACCCTCAGTTACCTTAGCCTGAAGCTCGATGCCTATAAAGCTACGACTTTTTCGGCCATAGGCATGGTGAAAGGACTCAAAAACGCATATCTCCATGAGCGGTACGCAAAGTGTTATTACATTTGCATACAGGTCTCTCACGATCTTAGACGTGTCGTTGCAAAGGTCTTTCCGATAAAAAAGACTCCATACACGCATCAGGATAGCTCCAAGTTTAAGTTTAGGGCGTGCGGAAAGAGACCCAGAGTATCGAGATTGCTGAAGAATTCAAGCGAAAAAGGTGGCCTGTCAATCGACGCCATCACCACCATGATCGTTCTTCACAATTTCGATACTGTGATGGTGTTCGCAATTCGCCTTCAAATCCAGACGACACGTCCTCATTGACCTAAGAGCTCCTTCACCAGTTATCGTAAATCACCGTCTTGTAAACGCACGGAGAGCTCAGATGGATAGCCTCCTGTATTCGTGGAAATGTTTCACTGCCCAAATCGAATAAATCAAATTTCGTTTGCAGCAGCGCGCATGTTTTCTGTGAAACGAATCGTTCGGAACGATGACCACAGCGGGCTCATTTTTGACGCAAGTCTCAATGATTTAACAGCGAGATACTTGGCGACAACTGGCACCATTCGGCGAATGTCACCACTCAGCACAACTTACTTATCCACGGACTCGGTCATCGTCCATCGAGTCTCGAAGCGCGCGTTCCATTGTTCTGCAGGGTGGGCGCAATTGGCGCTTCATCCCGAATGATGACGTCGGTAGCTGGAATCATCGCCTGATTTTTGCGCGATGAATGACGCGTTCAGTATGTGAATCCGTGTGGTGTACAGGAATCGTTTGTTATCGATGGAGCAAGCGGCACTGGCAAACAGCGACGCACTTCCCTTTCCGAATCATCATGCACTGCAGCATTTGAACCACTTCATGAGTGAACATGTACATTCGAATTATTTATTTTGATTTAGAGGAGGAAAGACGTTCTGTGAAAATATGGACTTCGTCAAGTGCTTTGAAGCAGTGAGGACCGTTTCCGGAGGTGTCAGCAATCGTTCAACCAAAAGGAAGCAAACGCGTTTGCGCTGTTACACTGCCTGATCGACTTGCAAAAATTGCGATCGTTTGCATCTTCCCCTCCATCAACAACGTTTTCAACTCTGGCGGAAACTCCAATGGGATCGAATGGAACATCGTAACATGATCGCGACAACATTGCCGAAGTCTTCACTTCGAAGCGTAGTAAAGCAAAACCAAGCACTGCTCCACAGAGTACTCCACTCCTAAAGGGATCGTGCGGAACGACTGGAATGACGTTGGGCGTCCCAGCCAACGCAGCGAGAGTGGGTTAAAGGTTCGACGCGTACAGGCACTGCTCTCCGCACGGCGTTAACAGCCTCATGTTGCTCTACATTTAGTGCATCTCTCCTCCGAGCATCAATGTCTTTACGTTCCTCACTTATCAGTGCAGATCTTTGCACCCTCACCGCTCCTCTTCCACAGGTGTATCGCATCCGACTTGAACACGGGGAACTTCGTTTTTGAGTCCTTTTGCTCAGCCTATGGCCGAAAAAGCCGGCATCAAGTTTCAGGTTAAAGTAACTGAGGCTTAGGTCAGAGAGGCAGATCGACGTAGTAAATTGTTCTGTACGCAATTGGACAATCCAATCGGATCGATCTGTTTAACCCACCCAAGGACCTGGAAAGATATAGGTTTTGAGGGCCTAACATCTGCAGGGGCGAATCACGAAACGCGCTTAGCCTATGACGGAAAGCCGAAGGCTCGCAGGCCCGTCAGTTACCTAGCCTGTCATGGAAGGGAAAAAGCTTCATAGGCCACATCTACCAGGAAATGCCTTAGCGTATTCTAGTATATAGTATGGATGGATGGGATCCACGCGCTGCCTATGAGATGGAGACATATTGTGGATGGTGATGGTGCATATATTATTGACTGAAAGTATCTCAGAATTAATGGAAATGAAAATAATGTTGATCAAGAAAAAACGCAAAGACTTATTGGCTACCTAATAGGAGTGCAAAGCGGGCCTGGCTGTTTCACTCCGTCCATGCACAAAGATAAATGCTTTTCTCGTTGTTCCTGAGGACTGCCTGCAGGATTCTCGGGACGAGGACATGCTGCCAGTCGAGTTGAAGTGTTGAAGCCCCTCCTATGGAACTCGTTTATTGCTTCTTGGAGTTCGAATGTCCTTGGGGGAGGCAGGTCGAAACGCGAATTATTAGGTCGAGATGGGAGGACCAACTCCACTCCCTTATTGTATCATCTAATAGCTTAATTTTTTCTTTATTGGTGACGGAGCATTGCTGCAAATAGAATGATTATTTCTCAACTGCGCACGATATCTGTTAATCAAAATGATATTATAGACATTCCAGAAATGATTTGACACCTTAAAAACTGGCATCCTTGAAGCTTGGAGACTGTGTCTCTCCCAAAGATTGATACTGCCGGGTACATGCATTTGATATGGAAACAGGGCGACGGTGAACAAAAGTCATATTGTGAGTGAGAATACATCTGTGTGGGATTCGAATCGGGAACCGAGTCGTGAAGAACAACGTATTTCTCAATGCGCCCGCACAATGCAGATGAAGACCCTCAAACTCAGGAATAAGGCTGATTCATTTCTTCAAAACATGAAATATAACAAATTCATTTCTGCAATGAACGTGTCAGTTAGGAATGCTTCAATTTTCTTAATAGACTTGAGAAACAAATAGCCTTTCCTCTGTGGGGCATCTTGGTTGTTCATCCAACTACCTTCAACCCATTGCAGGACAAACACGGAAATACAATGGGTTCGAATACGAGGTCTGATCAAAAAGTTCTAATACTTAATTTTTTTATGACGCTGTGGTGACTCTTTCTGACTGCTGATGGTTATATACTTTAAACTAGTCTTCTTCGGCATCTACACAAATTGTCCGGAGTTTCTTAAGCCACTGGAAGCATTGCTGACATCTTTTGGAATCATCAACAGCGCTCGTGGCGCGTTCGTAACGCTGTTTTAAATGTAATGAGATTTCCTTTCTTTTGCAATTTCAGCAGTTTCTGACATACCCCGCAATCCCGCGCTTCATCAGCCATCCAACTCGTCAGGGCTTAGCTCCTAGTAATTTATTTTTGTTTCCTAAACTAAAGAATGTCTTCAAAGGAAGGAGATTTTAGGCATTCAAAGCAAAATCGTGAACGCACCGCGAGCGCTGATGGTGATTCCAAAAGATGAGTGTCAGCAATGCTTCCAACGGCTGAAGAAACGCCGGAAAATTTGTGTAGATGCCGAAGAGGACCAGTTTAAAGGATATAACTATCAGATATCAGCAGTCAGAAAGAGATACCACAGCGTCATAAAAAATTAAGCTTTAGAACTTTTAGATCACACCTCGTATGTGTCTTGTTCTATGTTTTCTACGCGCAATTCCCCTTCGATACTTGTGGTCGATTCTCGATTACTGATTGTTTATGAAGCAAATACAGTAGATGTGAGTACTTTGTTTTCAGAAATATTAATTTGCACACCTTTGATCACAGGCACATTAGCCAAATTTTCTGCTAATTTTACTAATCATTCGATATTTAAAAAATGCATGGTCACTATAGCATCACATCTGTGTGGTGGCCTGATCAGCATTGATTCATCTCCTTCAAGGGTAAAAGTTGTGTATCAGAGCGAAATGAAGACGAGAAAGTCTTTCGATTATTTGGGCCATAGAATCGTGCTCATTCGATTGGCGTGTACACCGATTGGATGGTCTTGCAGAGCCCGGGGAAGTCCGTGGACTTCTCCAGGCAGTCTTTCCCCACGTCGTCCTTGTTGGCACCCGCCTCGTATATCGGTAAGAAATGGTGAGCCCATCTGGAAGAGAAATAAGCCAAAGAATTGGGTTTTGTGGGCTTCTCTTCAGGACCAAACAAATGTGAAAAATCCTCATACGGGGGGTCGTATTCGCACACGTAGGAGATTATATCGCCACACTCTGCAGCTCCACAACCAACCTGTTTCATGAAAACAAGCATCAGTCTCAATGGCAAATCCATTAAATATCGTTTCCTCAGAAAATATTTTCTTTAAATTGGTTTCATTCCTGACTTCAAAAGAGTGACTAGAATGAGAGGGCACGACGACCTTTGCATTCTCCCTGTAAATACATTTCGCGCTTCTTTAATGAAGGAATAGCTTTTAAAAAGTTTAATATAAACCGGCTCTTTGAATTTCCACGGCGTCATATGATCATTTTATACAATTTTCTGCACGGAAATATGGAAAGATCGATTCCCCATACATGTACATTTCTTTCGCTGTAATTTACGATGACTTTTATTTACCTTAAAAGGAAGCATGGCGCTCATATTGTAATATTTATAGTAGAAGAATGACACTTACTTTCGCTGACTTTGCCCAAATCATTTGTAGGTAATCATCCAAGTCATCTTCAATGTCATCAGCCGTCCCAGATTGCCTGTACCTGTAGAACGAAAAACTTCCCTTGAGTCCATTCATGGAAAGAAGAGGGCGAGGGAGGAGGCAAGAGGCAGTACTTACACCTCACGGCGGAATATAAAGAACTGCTGTAGCTTGGTTACTAAGTTCCGCTGGGCGGTCAACTACCGCGTTCAGAGGAACGGTATCGTCCTCATTGGTTTGCTGTGAAGGCAGTGTCTAGGACGTCTCCTGTTGAGTTTTTGCATCTACGTTTTCCCTTTTACGTACCCTAAACTTGAGTGGGAGTCGCAGCAGGTCCGATTTATTTGTACAACGCCGGAAGACAGGGCGGTCAAAGAGCTCCAAAGGTAGAAATGAGATAATCCGTCCTTATTACGACCGACGTTTACCATCCCTTAAATATATATTTTTTTTTAAATCGAATAGGTACCAGTTTCTTATTGGCCAAGTTAAGTTGAGCAAAAATGGTGCCTTCAGTTATACAGAGTAAAATTCACATTTGGAGACGTGGGTCACAGGGTGAAATTTCGATACATTGATTTATTAAAGGATTCCCCGGTTGACTCTCATGCAGTTTCCATTATTTTATCCAAAATGGAAGTTATGCGAATAAGAGTGGATTTCAGGCCCAGTCCTAGGTTTCCGTCTCATGTAAGTTGACCTTTCCGTGAAAGTTGAACTTGCCTAAAATATACCGTGCAACTTGCACCCGAACCCGTCTGATCTTCCCTGTGCATCTTAACTAGCAAGCATACTTTCTCATGCAAGTTAACCCCCACGATGGACTTTCGTGGAAGGTCAGAAGTGATATCTAGACCCCTTATGAAATGGAATCAGACGATTTCTATCGAGGTAGTCCGCCTGGCCTTTGGGAAAACGATGACGGTGGTGCCTTCATCCTTTCGCTTTCACCGACAGTCTGATTGTCTCACCTTGTTAGTGCGATACAAGTGGGAGCGAACGTTCTCGTTTTTCAACAGCTCTAGTGGATTTCGTCTGATTGATCCGCCTTAAAAACCACAATAATGGGCATGGAAGACCAGTTCAATGATTACCAGTTGGTGCTCTACGAGACCAAGTCTCCCAAGACCCATTGCTCCCGATAGATAGGTACGAGAGGCTCGTCGCGGAGTTTAAGGCTACAAAGACCAATGAGAGGAAAGTCCAGTTGAAGCACGAAAAGACCATCTAGGACGTCCTAGTCTTCGAAGGATGAAGAGAAGTTTGTGAGGAAAGGGGAACAATCAGTGGCGTATTTTGACTGAAGAGTCGGGGGGATGGGGGGTTGCTCCAAACACAACCTGAGCGATATCAGCAGAGAAATCTATTGTCTCCAAGGGAACGGCAGTTCCCAGAGGGGCCAGTGGCGGCAACTGTCGCCTCACTGCCCCCCCTCCAACGTAAAAAAAATCACTGTGAACTTATCTTAAAATCTTTATAATAAAAAATAACAAAAGGTGCAAGCGCGTAGCTAATAATACCCAGCGCAACTTTCGACACCACGACGATAGAGGTGTTCCGACAAATGAATGAAAATCAAAAAGGTGTGCTTCAGAGTAAGGCTTCCACGTAGGCAGTGACAAAGTTGCTGCAGATTCGTTAATTATGGGAAATTTGACTTAATCAAGGAGCTTGTTTATTTCATACATGAGGGCGGTCAACATACTCATGTCATGTGTTTCACATGCAGTCTTGAAAATAAAGCAGGAATCGGCAGCCTATAGCATACGATCCTTATTTTCGCCGAAATTAAGTGCTTCTCTAAACTTCCACGAAAACTTGCCATCAGGGTTAACATGAACAAGAGTTTCCCCATGCAAGTTTAACTTGCACAGCAGGGTCAACTTGCGTGCGACATATCCACATCCAAGAGCGTACGTTAATGGCTAAAAAGGTTCTTGAAAAACCTGGAGCATCCACAGGCCTCCATCTTATTCATCGAAAAACTTGATTGGTTAATTATTCTCATCATAAAAACAGAGACGAAGGTGGTAGACAATATGACTTGCCAATTCGAGCATGTTGCGTGCGGGAGGAAGGCGTTTGTTTGCTCTGCAATCTAAACATCTGTTCTCTTCTCCCATGGCTACTTTGCGGCGGTACTCGTTCAGCTCTTGGTAGAGGTCATTCACTGGAACTAAATTGCATGAGTTTTACACATGTGAACATTTTTACAACATTCGAATAGAGCGACCGGAATGGCACAAACCGGGAGCTTCGCAGCTGAGGAGCTCGAAGTTCGACGAGGGATACCAAGTGTCTGGGTGAAGGAATCCACATGTGACTGAGTGCCTCTGGGAGCCGTCCGAGAATTTTGCTGGGTCCTCGCAAATGAAGGCGGCCGTTCCCCCCGGGGGCGCGGGGTAATTCCCATCCCATTTCCCATCGTAAACCGCTTTCGCTCCTCTGACTGTTGGGTGCTCCTTACGGCAACCTGAAAAGCAATGCATTTTATGAATTTCAACCGATTTCTCGGTGCAAATCTAGAAGACGTTCGTATGAATCGGTTCGAACCAGGAACTTTGCAGGTGAGGTGCTGAAAGGACGACGACGAGGTAGACCAGGTGTCTGCGTTGTCGACCGCACACGTGGCTGTGTGCTTCATGGCGCCGTCAGAGAATTCTTGCGCGTTCTTGCAGGTGAAGGCGACCAGAGCCCCCTGGGGGGCAGGGTATTTCCCATCCCAGTCGTTTCCATACGCCGCAATCGCTCCCTCGATCTTCGGGTGCTCCGTAAGGCACATCGCTACAACGCTAAAAAAAAAACTCTTACAAATTGGACTAAGCCATTTCTTCAAATCATGAAAAATAACATGCATTTAACCACTGCCACACTACCGAAATTCGTACATCAACTATCAAACCGTTCGATAAGAAAAACTGCATACTGGAAAAAAATCATCAAGGGCCCAATGCCGAAAACCATTTTTGTCATTCCATCATGCGTCAGCTAGAGGCTGAACGGTGACCCCATCGAATATTGACGAAAATTCCGTATGTGGGGGATCCATATAACTTGAAGTTAGTGTGCACATTTTTGGCTTCGGCCATGGAGCCTTTTTGGCACAATAATTTGGTAAATTTCGCAAAAGGAGCTCAGGCTCATGTGGGTAAAAACTTTTCGACCGAAACGAACGCAGCAAACGCCACTGTTCATTTTAAAAAGAAGGTTAGCATTTTGAAGTTTTTTCATAAACCCTTTTCCTTCCGGTGGCGATGAAAAAATCTAACAAATTTTCGGATTATTGGCATATTCTTAAATTGTCAAACGTCAGCATGCTCATGAAACCCCCATATTATGTGTCTTCGAAATCGGCGGAAAACGATCCTGGGATAATGTGGCATGTTTATGCCCCATATTCCATACTAAGAGCCTCTTTCACTCCCCTACAGGCATCATTCAGATGCAAAATAAAGGAAAGAAGAAACGCATTTCAAACTGTACCAATTTTTTCAATGATCAGTCATTGCCCTCGAACCTCATGCTAGTAGAATGCATCGATTTTCCCTTTGGTTGCAGCTACATATTTAAAGAAGGGAGGAACTGGTAATAAAAGCCTCATGGTATTTTTTGCATTGGAAATGAAGGCGAAGATCGTCAGGTGGGGTCTGAATGACAGCTTGTAGCATGCGCGAAAAAAAACTAAATGAACTATGAAATTATCCACTTATTTTCGCAAGCAAATGGTATATATATATTTGAGAAATTTTCAACATTTTTGAGCCGCATAGTAATAAATAGCACGATGCAGTTGAAAATGGTGCTCGTATGCGATATTTCTGGGGTTTGCATGATTCCTGCCATCGCAATTCTTTGAACTTGGGAGTATGAACATGGCATATGCATCGCTAGATATTTTCCCGGTCATTTCGAAAAGAAACGTGATGGTAGGGTTTTATGAACATGATGACGTTTGGCAAATTTCTGAATGTGCCGACAATTTGCAAATTTTGACAGCTTTTTTTCATTGTTACCGGAACGAAAAGTTTATTAAATAACTTCCGAAGTCTAACCTTTTTCATTAAAGAAAAGGTATTTGCTCTGCTCATTTTGATCGAAAAGTTTTCGTGCCACATGAGCATGAAGAGATGCCCCTTTTTGAAACATTGCGATATTTAACAAATTATTGTGCCAAAACGGATCCATGCCCGAAACCAAAAATGTGCACACAAATTTTGGGCCATGGGGGATACAACACATGCAATATTCGTAAATATATTGGATGGAGTCAACGCCCGGGCTTTGATTGTAATGCGATGGAAATCACAGCTAAAACTGATTCGTCTCCGTCGAAGCTAAAAAAAAAAGGTTAGACCACAGCGATATACAACAATGAAAGTCATTAATAGGAAGTAGAATCGCAGGTATTTCATGGAGGGGCCAACGATAATAGAAGCGAGAGGAGAAAAAAAATGCCCACGGAGGATTCGAGTTCGTCTTTGCGAAGATACTCTGCGATCAGGCTGATCCTACCTGTGCGACGAGCCGATGCTCTTACAGAGCCCGGGGAAGTCCGTGGACTTCTCGAGGCAGTCTTTCCCGATGTCGTCCTTGGTGGCGCCCGCTTCGTATATCGGTGAGTAATGGTGAGCCCATCTGGAAGAGAAATAGGCATAAGACATGGGTTTCGTGGATTATTCTTCGGGAGAAAAAGAAATGGGAGAAAATCGTTCATACGGTGGTTGGTATTCGCACACGTAGGAGACGAACTCGCCACACTCCGCAGCTCCACAACCAACCTGTTAACGAAAACACCGATCAGTCTCAATGGCAAATCCATTAAACTTGTTTCCTAAAATATTCACTTTCTAATGGTAAAATTTTTTACCTTAAAAGAGTGAATTGAATGTGAGGACACGACCTTTGCATTCCTTCCTGTAAATACATTTCCCACTTCTTTCATGCAGGAATGACTTTAACATTTATATGCTGTAAATCCGCTCTTTGAATTTTTTGAAGCTCTCATATCATCATGAAATCAAATCTTCAACAGGGAGATAATGGAACGTTTATTGCTTTCTTCAGAAGATATAAATGTTCCAGGACTTTTCCAAGGTGAAGATTTAATGAAGTGGTACACTATTACTTAATTCATACAATTAAAACAATGTTGGAGATAACAAATATATTGGTGAGGCTAATTTTCTTCAAAGGAAAATTGATCGTTCAGTGAACCGAAATCGAGGTCGTCCCAACGAAAATGGATGAGTCACTCCTCATATTTTAATTTTTTTTTCGTCTCACTAAGAATTCGGAGATCTCCCAGGAACTGATTGACATTCTTGCAATCATCGTCATCATCATCATCAAGTCATCAACGTCTCTCACATCAACTCAACGTCTTAGCGGCACGCCGGGACCCCCAACATATTTTTTCATCGCAGACGAATTACTCTACCTTAAAGCTTTGCATTCGATTTTTCTCGTAACACAATGGTTAATATCGAACCGCGCTTGACAACCGAGAGTGAAGGGTTAAGAAAAGGTTTGTGTCAAGCACCATCCTGGAAATGTCGATTTTCCATCGCCTAAACACGTGTGTAAAAAAAAGGTGTCCGGCCGTGGTTCTGTTTGAACACGCACACATTGAGACATCTCATCATATTCATGCATGGAGCAAGACAAAGAAAATCCTGGTGTCCCGAAAGTTTTACATGCGAACCATTTTTGAACAATTTCAAGGTGCCTAGGATAACATGCCCAGCTTTAAATCCTATCTAAAGGACGTGTTAGTAGCTTCGAAGGGCACAGTATTGTGTTTTGACAAATGGGATGATGTAGGAGGAGCCACGTATATCACGGATGGCCCTAATGACTTCCCTGAAAAAATTTATTTCATGGAAATTTACAAAGGTCTCCCTTCCCTAAGGAGGAGAGTCTGTCTCTCGGTCTGTAATGTTTTAATCAAACTAAACAAAACACGTTACCATAGAAATATTGCTTACATTGTTAAAAACCATTTCCTTTAATGCTCTGCTTCACAATCGCTCCCCGTTCAGATACTTACTTCCGTCGACTTTGCCCAAATCATTTGTAGGTAGCCATCTAACTCTTCTTCAATCTCATCAGCCATCCCGGATGGCCTGAACCTGCAGAACGAAAACCTAGCTTCAGTGCTTTCATCTAAA